>JALPQD010000423.1:1734813-1929462 GCA_023101885.1 Typhlomys cinereus | reverse complement strand
AAAGAGTTTCCGGAGGGCCGGGGACCAAAAGAGCTGGGAGCGGGGGCTGCTGGAGCCTCAGGACTGTGGAGGACCATTCTGACCTCAGGACTGGAAGCTGCTCAGCCTTTGAGGGCTTAGGCGGTCAGATGGGTTGAAGGTAAGTCCTGGAAGAGAGGTGTCCACCTGGCTGGGGTAGCCATGGTGCGGCCACAGCTTGAGACAGGAGGGCTCGCGCCTCCCCTCTCCCCAAGCAGGCAGCACATGGCAGACTCCCCCACCCCCAGGGTGCTGCTGTGTGGCTCTAGGGGTCCCAGACAGGTGTTTTCCCCCACAGGGAGGGCAAGAGGGCAGGGGCTGGCGACAGGAGAGCCCCAGAAAAGCCCGTCCTCTGCAGAGCACGCAGGCGATGGCGAGGGTAAGGGCGAGGGCAGCCTGCTCTCTGCAAGCACAGAAGCGAGCTGCGTCCTACAGCCGGCTCGACTCTGGGCTCTCTAGTTCCCAGCTGCCCTACGGGGTCCCGCCTGACCGCCACCTACACCCGCAGGTCCCCCCTGCCCGCTCCCATGACCAACATGAGCTGGAGCTTCCTGACGCGGCTGCTGGAGGAGATCCACAACCATTCCACCTTCGTGGGCAAGGTGTGGCTCACCGTGCTGGTGGTCTTCCGCATCGTGCTGACGGCGGTGGGCGGCGAGTCCATCTACTCGGACGAGCAGTCCAAATTCACCTGTAATACACGGCAGCCGGGCTGCGACAACGTCTGTTACGATGCCTTCGCGCCCCTGTCGCATGTGCGCTTCTGGGTCTTCCAGATCGTGGTCATCTCCACGCCCTCTGTCATGTACCTGGGTTACGCCGTCCACCGGCTGGCGCGCGCCTCCGAGCAGGAGCGCAAACGCGCGCTTCGCCGGCGCGCGGGTCCGCGCCGCACGCCCCGGCCGCACCTGCCGCCGCCGCCCGGCTGGCCCGACGCGCCCGACCTGGGCGAGGCAGAGCCCATGCTGGCGCTGGAGGAGGAGGAAGAGGAGGAAGCCGGAGCGCCCGACGGCCCTGGCGAGGACACGGAAGAGGAGCGCGCAGAGGAGATGGCCCTCAAGGGAGCCGGGGGTGACGGCAAGGCGGCGGCCACCCCGGGCCCGGCTGGACAGCACGATGGCCGGCGGCGCATCCAGAGGGAGGGCCTGATGCGCGTGTACGTTGCCCAGCTGGTGGTCAGGGCGGCCTTCGAGGTGGCCTTTCTGGTGGGTCAGTATCTGCTGTACGGCTTCGAGGTGCCCCCTTTCTTTGCCTGCAGCCGCCAGCCCTGCCCGCACGTGGTGGACTGCTTCGTGTCGCGACCCACCGAGAAGACCGTCTTCCTGCTGGTCATGTACGTGGTCAGCTGCCTGTGCCTGCTGCTCAACCTCTGCGAGATGGCGCATTTGGGCCTGGGCAGCGCGCAGGACGCCGTGCGCGGCCGCCGGGGGGCCTCGGCGCCCGGCCCGGGCCCCGCGCCCCGCCGCCCTGCACCTTCCCCGCCGCGCCCGCCGGCCTCGCCTGCCCGCCCGACTACAGTCTGGTGGTGCGCGCGGCCGAGCGGCGCGCGCGCCCACGACCAGAATTTAGCGAACCTGGCGCTGCAAGCGCTGCGCGACGGGGCGGCGGCTGCGGTGGCAGCTGGAGACAGGGACAGCCCGCCTTGTCCGGGGCTCTCCGCGCCTTCCCGGGGTCCACCCCGGGCAGGCGCCCCGGCTTCCGGAACCGGCAGTGCCACGTCGGGGGGCACAGTCGGGGAGCAGGGCCGTCCTGGGGCTCAAGAGCGGGGGGCCACCAAGCCCAGGTCTGGCTCCGAGAAGGGCAGTACGGGCAGCAGGGACGGCAAGGCCACCGTGTGGATCTGAGGGCACGAGAGGGGGGGCCTTGGGTCTCTGGAAATCTTCCGATGCTCAACTGGTGGCGGCTGGCAGACGTGTGGTCCCAGGACCCGGCTGGGGGGAGGGGGGGACTCTGAGAGAAGGGAATTCAGGGGGGAAGGCCTTTGGGAGGCCCTGGCTCCAGCTCCACACAGGGGAGGAGGAGCCCCCGTCGGGTCTCCATCCTGGTCTGGGACCCCCGTCTGGTCTTCATCTCTGGTCTGGGGCCCCGTCCGGTCTCCATCCTGGTCTGGGCCCCGAGCGCTGGGCATAGCTGAGTCCTCACCATGCTGGGCAAGGACGACCCTCAAGGATGTCCTCTGCTGCAGCTGCCAGCCCTTTGCCTCTTTAAGCTCATCCATGGGTGGGGGTGTCTGGCATGGACCTGTTGGGAATCGTCCTTGTCCTTCTCCCTGCAGCAGCACTGGGCTCCTGGCATAGCTGGACCAATCCCTCAAAGCCAAGGCAGCCTGGGAACAGGCGGAGGTCAGATTGAGATTCTGGAGGAGGCGCTAGGCTCAGCAGGCCCGCCTGTCCCTGAGCTGGCCTGCTTCGGCTCCTTCTCCAGGGACATCCCGAACTTCCGTTATGCCTCGCTGCTTAGACACCCGAGGCACACCCGAGGCGGGGGTCCAGGGCTGTGTCTTTGACCATGCGAGAGAAATGGAGTTCTGGGGGGCATGCTCCCAGCTTCTCTGCCCTTCTCCCTAATTCAGAGTAAACCTGCAGAGCAAAGGAAGTAAAAAAAAAACTAACTTTTGTTTACAACCAAGCGTACCATGTTTCATGTCTGTGCCCACACTGCATGCTGATTCCAGTCCTGCGTCTCTGTGCACAAGCGACTACACACGAGCAGATGCCGTGGTCCTGTGTGTGAGCATGCTTATGTGTGCACAGGTGCCAGAGCTCACAGCCCGAGGGACTGGCAGAAACAGAAGCTGGGGACCAAACCCAGATGCCATCAGACCTTCCAGAGTGCCAGTCGGTGCCAAGCGGCATGCCAGCATGGAGTGGAGAAGGCGCCAGGGGCTGCGGACATCAGAACAAAGAACAGCCAGGCACAAGGTCGCTCGCTCTGCAGCCCCGGGCAGAAGGCGCTCGCTCTGCAGCCCCGGGCAGAAGGCGCTCGTCTATCTGGGGGGGGGGGGCTGCCAGCCACCTCCCAGCAGGGCAGCCTTGCATCTCCTGGGCCACACACCCCTTCCCAGAATCCCTGGGCCAGATGTGACCCAGTCCAAGTTTAACCTTAGCCTTCTTTGGTCAGGTGCCAATGTCAGGCATCTGACAAGTCCCTCTCTTTCCTGGAGCCCACCTTGCCTGGTCCCTGGTCTCAGGGGAGTCCGGATTCCATCTGAGCTCCATGCCCCGTGCACCCTGCCACCAGGGGAGACCCCATTCTCTGTGACTTGCCCCCATGGAAAACCTGCCTGTCATAGTTAAACACAGGTGTCAACTTGACTCTTGAGGGTTTGAGCTCTGGGCACAGTTGTGGAGAGTTGATGGTTGAGTTAAGCCCAGAGCAAACCTGAAGGAGATTGTCTGGCTGCTGGGGAAGACCCAGCCCATGGTGGGTGGGATTAGGCCCTGGATAAATCAGAGAGAGCTGGTTGAGAGAAGTGGCATCCTTCTGTTCACTTGGCCAGACATGCTGGTCTGGCAAGTAAGGATTGTCCATCTCTCAGCCGTTATGGTGGCCAGTTCCCTCAGCCCTGGCGTTGGTGTGTGCTCTCCCGTCAAGCTGGACTATGAACTGTAACCGGACTATCGTAAGAAAGTAAACTCCTTGTTCCCTTAAGCTGTGTGATGGTCATTTATCAGCAACCATGCAGGCAGACTGCAACACTGCCCAAGGAGAGCCTGGCCTTGAACAGGTCCTCAGCTAAACCGTAGCTCCAGATGAACCTCCACTCTTAGCCGGGAGTCGCACCAGGATATCACCGATGGTCCCGTGGGGAGCAAAGCCTCGGGAAGGAAGGCAAATCCTAACCGGAGCAGCGGCTCCTCCACAGGGGCCCACCTGCAGCTTCTGAGCAGGGAAGGGTCTGTGTCGTGTCTGGAACTGTGCGTCGGGGTGTGTCATACACTGGGGACCACCAGCGCAGATCAGACCTCGAGCCTCCCTGTCTCAATAACAATTCAATAAAGATTCATCATCTCTTTTTTATTGCAGCCCTCAAATTCTTCTTGTGTGTGTGTGTGCGCGCGCGCACATGTGGAGGTCAGAGGACAACTTCATGGAATGTTTCTTCATCTCACTTTCACTTGGGTTCAGGGATCAACTCAGAACATCATGGTTGCAGAGCAGGAACTTTCACCCAAGGAGACGTCGCATCGATTCAGGCATTTGTCACAAGGGCTTGCTCTGCAGTCCGGGATAGCCTTCTGCCTCCGTCTTTCAGTGTGCGCCAACATGCCCAATTCCTTAATCGCCGTGAAGGCCTGCCCAAAATCTAAACACATTCTGAGTTCATGGGTTAAGAGATCCAAGCTGGGAGGGCAGGCACAGTCCTGCCCAATTAGCAAGTGATTGCCCGCCAAAAGCCCTGTGCTCCGTGAAGGAAGGCCCCCGGAGGGTGTGTGTCATGTCCTGAGGTGGAAGTCCTTCCTGGCTGTCCCTGACCTGTCCATATCAACTGGTCCTCACAGACAGGACATCATCGCAATGCCCTGTATTGCTGACTTCCTGGGGCGTCAGGGCAGCAACCAACCAAGGGAGGCTTTATTCAAGTCCAGGTTGGTGGGCCACTGGGATGGGTCTCCTCATGGAGACACTTGGGCGACCCAAGAACAGCTGGGCTCTGGAAAGTCCCCTTGCATGTGAGTCCCTTCCCCCTCAGACACTCTGCACCCCCTCGGGGAAGGGTGGGGCCTCGTGGGGGATCTCTTGAAGGCTCAGAAGGCCACAGGGAATGTCGAGAGTGGATCTTGTGAGGGCAGCACGTGGGAGCATGTGCCGGGACCCCCCAGCCCTAACCTGGGCTGTCACCTCCCACGAGAGGCGCCACTTTTTTCCTTTCCATTTTTATGTGTATGTGTATATGGGATATGTGCATGTGCGTATGTGTGTTTGCATTTTGTGACCACGTGTGTGCGTGGGAGCGTGAACACGTAAGTGTGCGTGCGTGTGTGTGGAGGCTGGAGGGTCATATTGTGGCCACCCTGGATTGCTGTCCCACCTTATTGCTTTGAGCCTGTGGCTCTTTGATGAAACTCTAGTTCTGCCTCTAGTTCTGCCTCTAGTTCTGCCTCTGGGACTGGAGCCCCAGGCAGCCTACCACACCCACTCACCATTTCACCTGGGATCTGAAGATCTAAACTCTGGTCCTTTTATTTGCATGGGAAGCACTTTCACTGCCGAGCTATCCCCAGATCCCAGGACGCTCAGCTTTTAAACTTCCAGTGGCAACGCCCATTTTACTAATGCAGCACTGAACAGCTTGAGAAAAACAACTGTGCTTCCATTTCCCTATCTGCCTGAGGTAACCATAGGTTTTACTAAAGCTCCTCAAACCCTCAGCCGTCACCCCCCCAACTCCTGGAGACTCCAACTAGTGGGCCCACCCCTAACCTGCAGGGCATGCATGGTGGCGTTGCCCTGCTGGCACCAGATCAGTTGAGATCTACCTCCTGCTCGCCATCCCCATCCGTTTCCACAGCCTTAGCCAACTGGCCTCTGCTTGTGGGCGTTTGTGGAGGGCTAGGGTTCACAGACACCCTGGAATGAGGGCTTCTATGGGAGGGGAGGAAGCCATAGCAAAGACAAACAGGAACCACCGCCATTCTAGGAAGTGGGGTCTGGGACCCTCAGCCTGCCAATTTTCCAGGCCTCCTTCCCCTTCTGACATGACCCAGCTAGGTCTGTGGGAGACAGGGGCCACGACTCCAGCAGCAGCAGCCCTGAGCCTCTGGGGTTGAGCCCTACATAGTCCCCCCTCCCCAGCTCTGAAGGGGGCAACAAGCACTGAGTCTGGGATGGCTAGGCGTGGATTGGCACTGGGTCCCATGGGGACGGCTAGGCGTGGATTGGCACTGGGTCCCATGGGGACGGCTAGGCGTGGATTGGCACTGGGTCCCATGGGGACGGCTAGGCGTGGATTGGCACTGGGTCCCATGGGGACGGCTAGGCGTGGATTGGCACTGGTCCCATGGGGACGGCTAGGCGTGGATGGCACTGGGTCCCATGGGGACGGCTAGGCGTGGAGCTGGAGCGTGACGCCAAGGCTCCAGAAGGCTTCCTGGGTAGAGGTTGTGGCCACAGCTCGGGACCAGACTCCGTTTTGTCCCCTTAGGTCCATCTGCATGACCAGTAGGACTATGGCTATACCGCGCTAGGGGGTGAGGGTGGGGGAGGACTTGGCAGGAATGTTCTGGAGCCTTCTGAGAGGTCCCACCCAGTCAGGGAGCCAGGATACTGGGTGCTTGCTCTCCCTTCCTGCCCACCCTACACGGGAGGGAAGCCCACTCCTCCTCTCTGGCCAGAGACGCGCTGACGTGAGGCCTGAGGAACGTGACCCTCTCGCCCTGCTGGTGCGGCCCCAGCCAGGGTTGTCCTGTCCTGGCTTCTGCGCAGCCTCCCTAGGCTGGCAGGGCTGCGGGGTCCCCCCTCAGCCCCTCAGGCCGGGAAGAGGAAGCTGTGGCCTGACATTCCAGAGGCTGGAGGAACAAGGAAGCAGCCCCAGGGGAACTGAATGCTGGGGACAGTTGGCAGGGACGGGGGGGGGGGGGGGGGGGGGGGGGGGGGGGGGGGGGGGGGGGAGCTCCTCCACCCGCCCAGGGAGCTCCCGCGCAGGCAAAGCCTGCTGGAGGAATCAGGACTGACGCCGACAGGAGGCCACTGCCCGCCAGACCCAGGCCTGGGCCTGATCTCAGCCCTGTCTTTTTTTCTGAGATAGGGTCGTATCCAGCCTGTGTTGGCTTTGAACTTGCTATGCAGTGGAGACGGTCTTGAATTCTCCATCCTCTGCCTCTACCTGCCTCCCAAGTGCTGGGATTCCAAGACTACACCAGCAACTGGAGTGCATCAGGCCTTTTCTTGGGGGCAGAGGTCTGCCTGGGATGAGGAGTGTGTTGATCCATCAGGGTGGACGGAGCACTGCTGTGGAACCCGGCGGTGTGGCTGCGAGCCCCACGAGGATTCTCCGCTCGGCCAGACCGTAGCCCGTAACGCAACTTTCTGCGCGCAGCCTTGTAGAGTGCGCGCCCAGCCAGAGCGGAGGCGTCTCTTGGGGAGGCCACATTTGCCATCCAGCCACCGGGACATGTGGCCAGCACCCCAAGAGCTCTCTGCTCACCTGGTTGTCCTCAGCAGGAACGCGTCAGGTGGGCTCAGCCGACTCCCTCACAGATGTTTCCTCCTGGTCCTTCTCTGGCCGTGGACCCACGCTGCTCCCGCTCTCCCTGACCACCAGGATTTGCTGTGGCCTCTCAGCACGGTCCTCCACAACGGCTTCCTTACGACCACTAACACCTACCGCAGCAACGTGTTCTGCAACGCTGCCAAAGTCCCTGGAACGTAGGGAGAGAACAAGGACATTTTCAAGTCTTTGGTGCTTTGGGAAAGGAATTGAGGATCAAAGAAAAGCAAGGCACGTGGGGGCTGGAGAGGTGGCTCAGGGGTTAAGCCTCTGCCTTGCAGGCGGAAGGTCCTGAGTTCGGATCCTAGACCCCACGTATAGACACCGGGAGGAAGCAGGGGCGGCCTGCGCTTCTGGTCCTGGTAGGGCAGAGCCTGTGAATCCCGGGGCAGAAGGAGGTGGAGGCGTCCATGGTGGTTCCCGAATTCGTCTGTAATTCTACACACACACATACATACACACACATACACACGCGCATACACGCACAATTGAATAAATAATAAAAAAATTAAAAAAAAAAAAGAAAGAAAAGCAAGGCACGTGAGACCAGGAGACCCACCACCCGGGGAGAGCGTGAGCCAGAGAAGCGACGCAGACTAAAGGGGCACCGGGTTAGGCCTCCCGCAGCAGGCGCTGCCTGCCAGCCCCGGAGGTGACTCTGCACGGAAGCTCAACCGGGTGGCTGCAGTTCAGGGTTCCTGCCAAGTTCACCTACTGGGGTTCAGCTGGGAGGAGATGGGCAGACCCCTGAGCCGCTCATGTTCCTCTGGTCCAGCAGAAAGGAGGATTAAAAACCAGCAGGGATGAATGGACAAGACAAAGTGGAAGCTGGGGGAAGGGAACAGCGGCCCTCTGCCGCAGACCAGAGTCGCGGCCTCGAGACCAGGGCTCCCCAGGACCGGGCGGAGAACAGAACACACGCAGCTCCCTCTCGTCCAAGTGAATCCTGAACCCGTTTATTGAAACTTTCGTGACAACTTTTATACAGAAAATTTTGGGGTAAAGAATGTTGCACCTACAACAGACATACAATTTTCTAGTCAGCAAAAATCACCTTCGGGGTGGACATTTTTTCAAGAACCTAACCCATTGCTTCAGGGCAAAGGCACTTAACAGAAACATTCTCTCAGTATTTCCAACTTATCCAATCTATAATGCTTCACCGGATAGCTATGGGGCTGATCCTACATAGCTGGCAATTTTAACAGAGACTGCTTTCTTTTAAAATACAGAGGCAGAATGTTCTCCTATTGAATTTAGCAAGGAACATATTTTACAATTAACTATAGGAGTCCCCAACACCCCATAAGTCCCAGCGTGAGCTTTGGCTGTTGTCCTCTCCAGGTTGATACTCTCAGTCAGGCAGGTCGACATGGGCACCAGGCATGGCAGCAGGTTCTAACTTGGGAAAATGTATGCAGCTCATGTAGTCTCTACTATCCAAGCTTAAACCACATCTCTAAGGGGGGCCTTGACTTGGACACTCAAGGCCCATAAGCTATAGCTGGTTCTGTTGATGGAACACTGAGGTATGCACTGAAGAAAACACTTAAGCAATATAATTATTAAAAGAATAACTTCTCCTATAATAGCATCCTTCTATTCCTTTAATAGTAAGGTTGCTTATGTCTTCCTTTGAGGAATTCCAGAAGTGTATTGCCATCAGTTAGATGACCCATCTGTGAACCATGCATACTCCAAACCTGGGGTCCAGTCAGGCCCCATATGCCAAGGGTGTCTCTTTCGGGGCAGAGGCGATCATTGGTGGGAGTGGACTCGAATGGTCCATCTCTGTAATTTCTCATAAGAGTGCTGTTTGGGGTAGGAAAGACACGGCCCCCTTTGCTTCTGACATGGATTCTCCCAGTTTGGATTGCAAATACCATCTCCAGGGGCAGTCTTGGCGTCTAGACTTTCTGGCATGATGGTCTCTTCCTTGGCCTTCAGCCAAGGTAAGAGGGTATCACAGTTTCTTTTAAGGTTCTAGTGGACTGATAGCATAGCCTTATACTTCTGGAATTTCTGAGTTAGTACGTAGGTGGGAATTTTACCCACCTATGTTTTAAGACTCTAGAAGTTATTCTCTAATTTCCTTAAAATCAGTGCACACATTCTGGCTAACAAGTCTACTTATTGTAAATGACTAGACATGAAATTTCTATTTAGTATTTGACTGAAACTTAAAAAGCAGGCTTCTTCTCTAGAACAGAGAGCAGGAAGCTAGTTCCAAAAAAACCTAAGAAAGAGCACTCCTAAATCCCAGAAGAATTCTTCCTGCCAGAGGCAAAACTTGAATTATCCTAAACAAAACCTAGGTAAGAATGCTTAGCACCTGTCCATGGGCTTTATTGTGACATACAGAGAAATTCCTAGCACTTGCCCATGGGGTTACTGTGACCTTCCCAGGGAACAGGCTTTAGGCCTGAGCTGGGAAGAAACACCAAGGCCTGACAATTCCCATATTTTTCCTTATTTCTCTAAAATAAAGCCATGTCCTTATCCCAAAACATGTTACTTTGAATCCACCTTTTCCAAACTGAGACATATTCTACCAGATTAGTTGGATAGGAACGCGGCAGTCCCGCAGAAAGGAGGATTAAAAACCAGCAGGGATGAATGGACAAGACAAAGTGGAAGCTGGTGGGGGAAGGGAACAGCGGCCCTCCTCTTCCTCCCTATGAGCCCTTCACAATTCCTACAGGTCGAAACGAAGCATGAGATACCAGGAAACACATGTCACCGGCCAATGTTTGTATCCCCTCCAAATTCTTGGGTTAAAATTCCCTTGTGTAAGGGGGGATGAGGAAGGGGACTGTGGGAGGTGATGCAGGTCTAAGCAGAGGGTCTCATGAATGGGACCACTCGGGAGAGCGCCCACTCCTTCCTCCGAGCGCTGCCTGTGAGCCAGGCAGCAGCCTCAGCAGACACCCCGCCACGCCTTTGACTCCGCACCCCGCGCCCCAGAGCCCTACACAGTGGGAACCTGTAGTTTAGGCTGCCCAAGGGCTGGCGATCACTGTGGTGGTCCACACAGACTGGAAACCCACACAGAGTAGCTCAGCCCGGGCTTGGGAAGCAGCCTCTAGGCCCATCCTGAAGGAATCGGATTGAATTAGAAGGGAGGGTTGTCTGGGACTGTAGACTGGGGTCCGGGGGCAGCGAGAGCTGAGGAGAGGGGGCTGGGATCAGGGGCCGTGGTCCGTATGTACAGTCCACTGCTGGAACTATAATCTCCAGCTCCATGTGCAAATGGTGCTTGAGCTGTTCTGTGTCCATGCGATGGCTTCTGCCGGTGACTCAGGAAGGAGACCACCAGCCCATGTTGGCTCAGGCTCCAGACTTCCGGCCAGTAGATTCCTGAACCGAATAAATACCTAATCTTTAAGAATTACTCGGTTTTGGGTATCTCGTTCCATCAATGGAGAATGGGACCACATGAAGAGTTGAGCTGAGAAGAGCAGGATCAGGGATCTGGGAATGAGGGGCGACCGCCCATCTTGTAGGCACAGGCATGAGAGTGAAGGTGTGGACTTCACAGAGGATAAGTTGCTGCCACGTAGAATTGGGGGTTTGCGAGACATAGAGGTCTTGGTCCTGCACAAGCACAGCTCAGAGTACCAGGTGTGCTATGGGGACGACATGTGGGTCTGGGGGAAATGCTGGACAAACGGACAGGACAGGAAGTCCTGGCTAATGAGAATCATGGGAGGGAATGAGGGAGGGAGGGAGAGAGGGGAGAGAGGAAGGGAGGGAGGGGAGAGGGGAGAGAGGAAGGGAGGGAGGGGAGGGAGAGAGGGAGAGGGGGAGGGGAGAGGGAGAGAGGGAAAGGGGGAGAGAAGAGGGAGGGAGGGAGGGAAGAGGGAGGGAGGGGAGAGGGAGGAAGGAAGGGGAGAGGGAGGGAGGGGGGAAAGAGAGAGGGAGGGAGGTGGGAAGAGGGAGGGGGGAGAGGAGGGAGGGAGAAGAGGCAGGGGAGGAGGGAGGGAGAAGAGGAAGGGAGGGAGGGAGGGGGGGAGGGAGGGAGGAGGGAGGGGAGAGGAGGAGAGGGGAAGGGAGGGAGGAGGGAGGGCGAGGGAGGGAAGGAGAGGAGGGAGGAGGGGAGAGGGAGGGAGGGAGGAAGAGGAGGGAGGGAGGGAGAGAAGGAAGGGAGGGAGGAAGAGGAGGGAGGGAGGGAGAGAAGGAAGGGAGGGAGGGAGGGAGGGAGAGGAGGGAGGGAGGGGAGGAGAGGAGGGAGGGAGAGAGGGAGAGGAGGGAGAGGAGGGAGGGAGGGAAGGAGAGGGGGGAGAGGAGGGAGAGGGGGGGGGGGAGGAAGGGAGGGAGGGAGGAGAGAAGGCGGGAGGGAGGAAGAGGGGGGGGGAGAGGAAGGGAGGGAGGAAAGGAGAGGAGGGAGGGAGGAGAGAGAAGGGGACAGAGGGGGAGGAAGAAGGGAGGGAGAGAGGAAAGGGAGGGGGGAGAGGAGGGAGGAGGGAGAGGAGGGAGGGAGGAGAGGAGGGGAGGGGAGGGAGAGGAGGGAGGGAAGGAGGGAGGGAGAGAGGGAGAGGAGGGGAGGAGGGGGAGGGAGAAGGAGAGGAGGGAGAGGAGGGAGGGAGGGAGAGGAGGGAGAGGAGGAAGGGAGTAGAAGGGAGGGAGGGAAGAAGGAGGAGGGAGGAAGAAGGAGGAGGGAGGGAGAGGAGGGAGAGAGGGAGAGGAGGGAGAGGAGGGAGAGGAGGGAGGGAAGGAGGGAGAGGAGGAGAGGAGGGAGGGAGAGGAGGGAGAGGAGAGGAGGGAGGGGAAGAAGGAGGAGGGAGGGAAGAAGGAGGAGGGAGGGAGGGAGGAGGAGGGAGGGAGTGGAGGGGGGGGAGGGAGGGAGGGAGAGGAGGAAGGGAAGTGAAGGGAGGGAGGGAAGAGGAGGAAGAAGGAGGAGGGAGGGAGGGAGAGGAGGGAGAGGAGGGAAGGAGGGAGGGAAGAAGGAGGAGGGAGGGAAGAAGGAGGAGGGAGGGAGGGAGAGGAGGGAGAGGAGGGAAAGGAGGGAGGGAAGAAGGAGGAGGAGGGAAGAAGGAGGAGGGAGGAAGGGAGGGGAGGGAGAGGGAGAGGGAGGGAGGGAGGGGGAGAGGAGGAAGGGAAGTAGAAGGGAGGGAGGGAAGGAGGAGGAGGGAGGGAAGGAGCTTCCACACCAGAGGGCATGAGGAGTCTCTGAGCAGCAGCTGGTGAGGGGGGAAGACTCAGCTCCTGACCGGTGTGCCAAGCACAGCAAGGGGCAGTGTGCCAGGGGCAGCTGAGCATCCAGTGGGCCCTGACTCCTGGATCTTGACAACACGGAGGTCTTCCTTGAAGGGCTGGGCCTTCGCTGGGTCACAGAACACTAGCTAATGCGGGTCCCTACCCTCCTGTGCCCACGCTCCTTTAACCCAAGTTTTGATGGTTAGTCCATTTCCTATTGATTTACTAAAGTACCCGAGGCCAAGTATTTTACGAATAATAGGCAGTTTTTTGGCTCATGGCGCTGGAGGTCTGGAGATGAGGCCAGTCTCTGCCACGTCTCACTCCTTCCCTGTGTGCTGTATTCCAACACAGCAGCTCGGAGGAGCCACTTCTTTACGTGGGGTCTAGGATCCGAACTCAGGACCTTCTGCCTGCAAGGCAGAGGCTTAACCCCTGAGCCACCTCTCCAGCCCCAAGGAGCCACTTCTTAAAAGACTAAACATGGAATCGTCATACAATCCAGAAGTATGCCTTCAAAGAACAGAGGGCGGATCAAAAATGATGAATTACTGGAATTTGCGGGAAATGGATGTCATTAGAAACAATTGTATTAAGTGAAGTATCCCAGACCCGAAAATTAAGCGCCGTATGTACTCCCTAATAGGTGGCTCCTAGTACCAAACCCACCCAGCCCACCTAGAGACAGTAATTCCAAGGATTATGAACAGGAGGGATGGGGGGTAGGAGGGCCACAGAAAACAAGGAGAGAAGGGACCATGTTACAGCAGGGAAAATAGGCCTCCACCAGGATCCAAATAAGTAATGAGACATCTGATTAAGTTCACAGACTTTTGTTCCTGATCATTTACTAACTGAGGGGGTGTGATCTCACCAGAAGAGGAGGGCACATAGTCTGGCAGATTAAAAAGTAACAATTTTGCAATGGGTGATAGACCCCTCCCTCACTGTGGTTTCCCACTTTTATTACATCTACCTTTGAATGTGCTTTTATCACAAGACTCTAACCGCTTTTTGTCTCTGGCCAGGGGGGGGGTAACTACAATGCCCACCAGGATGGAGTGAAGGGCATTGCAGGAGCAGAAAACTGCAAAAGAAAATCAACAAACCACAATCCAGAACTTCAGAGACTCTGTATCAACCACCTAGAACTCGGCCAGCTTAGTCTTCCCCATCTTGAAGCTCAGGAAATTTGCGGAAGAGGGGGCGGTAAGAGTGTAAGAGCATTAAGGATGGAGGAGCAATGATATGTAAGATACTCCTACTAGTTAGGGCTGAAGCAATCATAATTGGACATTGCATGCCCTGCGCATTGTCCAACACACTGTTGACCTCACAAAGTCTAGCATCTGCTAAAGGCACCAAGATCCTTGGAGGCAAAGGATTGGCAGCCACAGCAGTGTTCCTATACCTAAGGGGAACACGGGAAAGGGTTAGGGAAAGGCCACTGGGTCCTTGTACGTCATCGGAGAGGAGGACCCAGAGGAAAATCAGCCATGCCAAGAAAGGACTCTCAGGAATTGGGGTGGGAGGCACTGGGGGATGGGGAGGGAGAGGGGTGGGGTGGGAGGGGTGGAGGGGAGCAGGGGGTACGGGGGGGAGGGGGGAGGGAGGGAACTGGTGTACCTAATAAGTTTGTATGAGCTGAAATAAAAAAAAAAAAAAAAAAAAGAACGAGGGCGGGATCTGGGGTGACCACGCTGTGTTCCTGGCAGTAGTAGCACCCAGCACCAAGCTGGAGGTGAGCGGCCACATGTGCACAGATGGGTGGACGAGTCAGGGAGCATGGTGTGTACTTGATGCGATGTAATTCGTCTCTGCAAAGGAAGGAAGCTGCAACTCCAGGCAAAATGCCCACGAACACCCTCCTCTGAAATGAGCCAGGCTTCACAGAAGCTCTTGGGGTCTTGAAGCCTACAGACTGAGTGTGTGTGAGTGTGTGTGTGAGTGAGTGTGTGTGTGTGAGAGTGTGTGTGTGAGAGTGTGTGTGAGGAACTTCTGGAGACACGTGTGTGTGTGTGTATGTGTGAGAAACTTATGGAGACAAATGTGTGTGTGTGTGTGTGTGTGAGGAACTTCTGGAGACAAATGTGTGTGTGTGTGTGTGTGTGTGTGAGTGTGAGGAACTTATGGAGACAGATGTGTGTGTGTGTGTGTGTGTGTGTGAGTGTGAGGAACTTCTGGAGACAAATGTGTGTGTGTGTGAGAGGAACTTCTGGAGACAGATGTGTGTGTGTGTGTGTGTGTGTGTGTGTGAGAGAGGAACTTCTGGAGACAGATGTGTGTGTGTGGTGTGTGTGTGTGAGAAACTTATGGAGACAGGTGTGTGTGTGTGTGTGTGTGTGTGTGTGTGTGTGAGGAACTTCTGGAGACAGATGTGTGTGTGTGTGAGAAACTTCTGGCGACAAATGTGTGTGTGTGAGTGTGTGTGAGGAACTTCTGGAGACAAATGTGTGTGTGTGTGTGTGTGTGAGGAATTTCTGGAGACAAATGTGTATGTATGTGTGTGTGAGGAACTTCTGGAGACAGATGTGTATGTGTGTGTATGTGTGTGTGTGAGAAAAACTTCTGGAGACAAATGTGTGAGAAACTTCTGGAGACAAATGTGTGTGTGTGTGTGTGAGGAACTTCTGGAGACAAATGTGTGTGTGTGTGAGAAACTTCTGGAGACAGATGTGTGTGTGTGTGTGTGTGTGAGAGAGAAGAACTTCTGGAGACAAATGTGTATGTGCGAAACTTCTGGAGACAAATGCGTGTGTGAGAAACTTCTAAGACAGATGTGTGTGTGTGTGTGTGTGTAACTTCTGGAGACAGATGTGTGTGTGTGTCTGTGAGAAGAACTTCTGGAGACAAATGTGTGTGTGTGTGTGTGAGAAACTTCTGGAGACAAATGCGTGTGTGAGGAACTTCTGGAGACAGGTGTGTGTGTGTGTGAGAGGAACTTCTGGAGACAAATGTGTGTGTGTCTGAGGAATTCTGGAGACAGATGTGTGCGTGTGTATATGTGTGAGGAACTTCTGGAGGCAGGTGATGGTGACCGAGTACAGCAGTACCGACCTGCACTGCACGCGTGCTGATCTGCACTGTATGTGCACGACCTGTACTGTATGTGCACTGTGTGTGCATGACCTGTACTGTATGTGCACTGTGTGTGCACGACCTGCACTGTATGTGAACTGTATGTACACGACCTGCACTGTGTGTGCACGGCCTGTACTGTATGCTCTGTATGTGCACGACCTGCACTGCGTGTGAACGGCCTGCACTGTATGTGCACTGCCTGTCTACGGCCTGTACTGTATGTGCACTGTATGTGCACGACCTGCACTGTATGTGCACTGTATGTGCACGACCTGCACTGCATGTGCACTGTATGTGCACGACCTGCACTGCATGTGCACTGTGTGCGTGGCCTGTACTGCATGCGCACTGCATGTGCACGACCTGTACTGTATGTGCACTGTGTGCGCGCGGCCTGCACTGCATGCGCACTGCGTGTGCACTGCATGTGCAGACCTGCACTGCATGCGTCCCGAGCTTCACATGCTTAACTCTCTTCTTCCTCTTGGCAGACACTGCGGCTTAGACCCGGACTCCCGCCTGCGGGGCCTCGGGCTTGCGGGGCTCCGCGGCCTGCGGGGCTTCGCTGAACTGCACCCCAGCTGTCTTCTGCGGCTTCTCCTGAGACCGAGTCTAAATTGCTGTGGCGGGTCCTGAATTGGTCCTTCCTGCCGCGGCCTCCGCAGACTGGCTAGGACTGCGCACCGGGCCCGCACAAAACCGTGCACTCAGCCACCACTAAACGGAAACAGCCGCGAGACGGGCCAAGCAGGGAGGGACTGAGCTCTAGGAGCCGCGGCGGGCGGGAGGGGCGGGGCGTGCACGCTGACTGACAGGCCGAGGCCCCACCCCCTCGCCCTGCACGCAGCGCGCCGCCCTCCGCCGCCAGGGGCCGCTGTGGCGCCCGCGCTCCGCGCCTCATTCGCGCCCAAGATGGCGGCCGCGGCGCTGCTCCGGGGCGCGGCTGCGGGGCGCGGAGGCCCGGCCTGGCGCTGGCGTCCACGCGCGGCCCCGCGGCGCGGCCTGGCTCACGGCTGCGGCTCTCTCAGCCGCGAGGCCGCCGACGGCCGCGCCTGGACCTGCTTCCTGCTCGAGGAGCGCGCCCTTATGCGCGTGCGCGGCCCGGACGCCGCACCCTTCCTGTTGGGACTGCTGACCAATGATCTGCCGCTTCCGGGGCCTGCGGCCGGAGAGGCCCCGCCCCCTGCGCGCGCGGCGTACGCCCACTTCCTGAATGTGCAGGGGCGCACGCTCTATGACGTCATTGTATACGGGTGAGCGGGGCGGGTGGGCGGGGCACGCGGGCGGGAGGGCGTCGCTGGGCAAGTTCGCTCGCGAGCGGCCGCGCTTGGCGCCCCGGGAGGGGTCCCGGGAAGGACGCGAGACGCGAGGGCACTGCTGGGGAGGCTCGCAGGCCGGGCCGGGGGGCACGTGCGGGGGGGGCGCGGGGGAGGGCACGCGGGGATGGCGCACCCGGGGGAGGCGCGCCCGGGGAGGGCACGCGCGGGGATGGCACGCGCGGGGGAGGGGGGGGGGGCGAGGGGGAGGGCACGGCGGGGGGCACGCCCCGGGGGAGGGCGGGGGTGGCGCGCCCCGGGGAGGGGGGGGGTGGCAGGGGGAGGGCGGGGGTTGCGCGCCCCGGGGGAGGCGCGCCCGGGGGAGGGTGGGGGTTGCGCGCGGGGGAGGGCGCGCCCGGGGAGGGCGGGGGTTGCGCGCCCCGGGGGAGGGGCGCCCGGGGGAGGGCGGGGGTGGCGTGCCCGGGGGAGGGCGGGGGTGGCGCGCCCGGGGGAGGCGCGCCCCGGGGGAGGGCACGCGCGGGGGTTGCGCGCCCCGGGGAGGGCGCGCCCCGGGGCAGGGCACAGCTTGGAAGGTGTCCGGGTTGGGCAGGGGACTCGATGCACCCTACCCTGGCCTCCCGACCAGTGAGATCAGAGGATGCTGCCCCAGCCTCTGCCAGTGCACACTTCCAGAAGTGGGGGCTCCGTCAGTCTTGCATTGGGGCGTGTGTGCAAGGTGACCCTCTGAGTGCTTGCACCCCGTCTCCGGTGATCCCCGTCTGCCTGGTTGTTCCTTGAGGTCTCCCCTCTGCAGTCTCAGCCCGGGTGCGGGGGCGGCTGTGGCTAAATACTTGGTCGCCGGGTGGGGTCCTGTGCCCAGCCCCTTCCCGGGACCACTGTTCAGAAATCTCAGCTCCGTCTGTGTGGAACCACCCTGCCGGAGACCCCTCTGCCCTGACTCACCAGACGGGGCCTGGCTGCTTGTTTGGGCTACGTGGTGTCTTCCCGCTTGGACCTAGCGAGCACCCCGACGAGCCCCTCGGCGCTTAGGCACCGTGCACACCGGGGCTTATCCTGGGCACGCTAGGCTGCCACTTCCCGGTGGGACACGGTCCAAGAAAGCCTCTGTCTTCCGGGCCTGGGGCCACGTGGGTAGACGTCCTGGGTGGACCAGCGTCTCATTCCCCTTGGTTGGTTGTCGGGCATCTCGGAGGCGGGAGGCTCGATCGCCCTCTGGTGTTGCCGGTGGAGACTCTAGGCTCTTGGGTGCCCCGTGGGACGTCCCATCCGGACGCTCCTGGGCGACCCGGCGCTGCGCCTCCTGCGTCTGGGGTCTCTGACCTGCGGCGCCGCAGACCTGGCAGCCCTCTGCCTCTCGCAGGCCAGGGCTCGCAGTCTCTCCTCTGTCTCCTTCCAGCTTTTTGCCCCTCGGTGTCCATCTCCTGTGTCTGTCCTGCCGCTGTCCTTCCCGCCTGCTGCTCTCAAACTGTTTGGCTACTGTCAGGGCCGTCGGGCAGCGGGTGATCCTGCGCCCGTGGCCCGGCTCTCCAGTTGCCCAGCCGGAGCTGCCTCTGCTGCCCTCCCCGGCCCTGCGCTTTCTCTGCACTGCTGAACTCGGCATGAGCAGATGCGAGGCCTTTATGGGCCCCGCACGCTGGAGAGAGCAGCCCAGGAGAGTGTCCTGGCTCGCGGAGCCTCGCAGCCGTCCACGTGGCCGAGCAGGGGTGTTTGGACATCAGAGCCTTTGGCTCTCAGCACCTTTGCAATGATCAGGCTTGTGTTTTGGGCTAATCACAGCCTTGTCTGTTTAGCGCGAGTCATGGGCGTCTCTGCCAGGCTGTGGAGGCCGTGCTCCCTCCGCCAGGGGAGGTGCTCCCCGCTGGCCCGGATGAAAGGAGTTGCAGTGTTGCCCAGAGCTCACGGGACGTGCATGGCCAAACTGCTGTAGTCCCGGTGGAGGCCGCCCCTTTAAGGGGCGGATATAGCTTCCATCATCAGTCATTTCTCCAAGACATCCGCGGCGTTCCAGATGATGGTGCCCGGTGGTTCTGCGCTGCCAGCTGGAGGGTTTCTTGCCATCCTCCAACACCCTTGCTTGTTGGTAAGAAAATGAACCCTGGAGCCAGCGGCTGGTGCCCATCCAGTCCTCTGCTCACGTCTCTTCTCACCTCCCCGCCTGGGAGGAGGTCAAGGATTTCCTCTCAGCCAGGGGAAGGAGGCAAACCTGCCAAGGTCAGGAGGAACAAAGACAACGGGGAGTTCAAGGTTCGCCACACAGACACCTTTACACTTGGCTGCACAGACCCTGAGAAGGTGGACGCGGTCTCTGCCCCCTGGTTTGGCAGTGAAGGAGCTGAAGTGAGCCACACTCTCCTTTGGACTGTGTTAAAATCCTGGAAAGTAGGGGCTGGAGAGGTGGCTCAGGGGTTAAGCCTCCGCCTTGCAGGCGGAAGGTCCTGAGTTCAGATCCCAGATCCCACGTATAGACGCCAGGCGGAAGCGGGGGTGGCCTGCGCTTCTGGTCCTGGTAGGGCGGAGCCTGTGAATCCCGGGGCAGAAGGAGGTGGAGGCGTCCATGGTGGTTCGCGAATTCGTCCGTGGTTCTACACACACACACACGCGCACACATACACACGCACATGCGCACTGTTGAATAAATAATAAAAAAAATTTTAAAAAATCCTGGAAAGTAGGAAAAAGGCATGTTTATAATTTAAATTTAAAGAACTTGCTAACAGTGAGTGGTTGCTATTAGTAGCAAACAGCATCTAGAATCACCTGAGCCAGGCCTCTGGGCACGCCTATGCGAGCATTTCCAGCAGGTTAATGAGGGCAGACCCACCCTGAACAGGGCCCAGAGTGAACGACGGAGGAGGCTCCTGAGAACCAGCGTTCATCTCTGCGGCCCCTCGGGGATTCGCTTTCCCTGTGTTCTATCAGCTTGGACCTTTTAGTTCACTGATTTTCAGGATAGGTGGGTGCTACAGTGGTTGGACTTAGGGTTCTCCTGCCTTGGCAGTGCTGGGAATTGAACCCAGGGCTTTGTACATGCTGGGCAATGCTCGACCCCTGAACCATGTCCCAGCCTGGACTTAGAGTTAAAATATCTATCATGGGGGGAGGGCAGGCATACGTTTGACCTGGCATGTTGGAGGTCTGAAGTCAGCTTTAGGAAGTCAGTTCTACCATGTTGGCTTCAGGAATCAAATCCAGTTCATCAGGTTTGGGAACAGATCCTCCTCCTGCCGAGCCGTGTCACAGGCCGAAAGTATCTCCCTCACCCCCCAAGCCCTGGGGCTGAACCCGGGGGCCTTGGTGCCCGCAAGCCCCGTACCACTAGCTGCCGGACCAGTCTTGGAACTTGTTTTGACCTCGTGATGGCACAAAGCACGGTGTGTTCAGTAGAAACTGGCCGGAGTATTGAATTGGATCTTTTCTCGGGCTGTTGATCTCTGTTCACCGTCTGGCGGGGCTGTTGTGTACGGTGAGACGGTGAGAGGCAGGTCCCGGCTCTGGTCCCTGAGCCCGGTTACATGCCAGAGACCAAGTGGACAGGGCTGTCGGCCACTGCAGTGTCTCGTGGCTGGCCTGCACCCCGGCCGTTCTCTGTCCCAAATGGTACTGCACTGTGTGTCTCTCTCTCCCTGTTTCCCTCTGCTTCCCTCTCCCTTTCTCCCCCTTGTCTCTCTCTCTCTCTGAATGTGCGTGTGCGTGTCGTGTGTGCGTGCGCGTGGTGTGCGTGTGTGTGCGCACAGCGGGAAGAACTCTGTGATAGGTTTTAGATGTTATCTAGTGACATTCTCAGCATTTGGATTGTGAAAGCCATTGGCTTTCAAGAACACTTGTAAGGTTTTGATAGTCTCAGGACTCTCCGTCAGACACAAGGGCTGATGTGAATGGCTTTTAAAGGGACTGAAGATAGTCTAAGATAATTGGCCTGTTTCTGAAACATAGTAACTCTCCCTAACCTCCTCCTCCTCCTCAGGCCTTGTAGGATCTTTGTCATGGATGCAGGTTTTCTTCTTCTTCCTCTGTCCCTCTGTCCTCCTCCTTCTTTCTTCACTACTTCCTTCCCTTCCTCTCTCCCTCCTTTCCCTCCTCCCTCTCTCCTTTTCCCTGCACTTCCTACACTTTCCTTTTTCCTCCCGCTTCTGGGAACTCAGTTCACTCTGGATCAGACCCAGAGCCTTGGACATCCACGTGGTGCCATGCCGCAAAGTCTGCCCTGGCCCCGATGGTCTCCTGTGGGTTTTCTCTACATCCTCCTTCCGCGGCTCCCCCACCCGCCCCGTGCCTACTTCCTCCTGCCTGGGCCTGTGCCTCATTCTCACTGACGGTGCTGGGCTTCATCTTCCTCAGCAGCAGCGGGCGCTTCCTCGTCTGCCGGGGGCTGCCTGAGTGCTGTCCTGGGGGGGCTGAGGTCAGGCCCTGGCTGCAGGCTGGTTTGTGTGGTCCTGTGTGCCTATGGACAGCGGGCTCGCTCAGTGCTCTGGGGACCAGCCGTGTGACTGTGGGTGCTGCTCTCAGTGCTCTGGGGACCATGCCGGTGGCTGGGTGCTGCTCTCAGTGCTCTGGGGACCATGCCGTGTGACTGTGGGTGCTGCTCTCAGTGCTCTGGGGACCATGCCGTGTGGCTGGGTGCTGCTCTCAGTGCTCTGGGGACCATGCCGTGTGACTGTGGGTGCTGCTCTCAGTGCTCTGGGGACCATGCCGTGTGGCTGGGTGCTGCTCTCAGTGCTCTGGGGACCATGCCGTGTGACTGTGGGTGCTGCTCTCAGTGCTGGGGACCATGCCGTGTGACTGTGGGTGCTGCTCTCAGTGCTCTGGGGACCATGCCGTGTGACTGTGGGTGCTGCTCTCAGTGCTCTGGGGACCATGCCGTGTGACTGTGGGTGCTGCTCTCAGTGCTCTGGGGACCATGCCGTGTGGTGGGTGCTGCTCTCAGTGCTCTGGGGACCATGCCGTGTGACTGGGTGCTGTCTCAGTGCTCTGGGGACCATGCCGTGTGATGTGGGTGCTGCTCTCCGTGCTCTGGGGACCATGCCGTGTGACTGTGGGTGCTGCTCTCAGTGCTCTGGGGACCATGCCGTGTGACTGTGGGTGCTGCTCTCAGTGCTCTGGGGACCATGCCGTGTGACTGGGTGCTGTTCTCAGTGCTCTGGGGACCATGCCGTGTGACGTGGGTGCTGCTCTCCGTGCTCTGGGGACCATGCCGTGTGACTGTGGGTGCTGCTCTCCGTGCTCTGGGGACCATGCCGTGTGACTGTGGGTGCTGCTCTCAGTGCCTTGTCTGCCGTGAGCCAGACCCGCTCGCCTTCCTGCGCCCCCTCTGGAGGGCCCAGTGCTGTGCCCTGTGCCCCACCTGGCTCGTCTGGTGCGTGGCCCGGGCAGGCCGCGGGCCTTGCGCAAGCTTCCGCTCTCTCCTGCAGACTCCCCGAGCCAGCGGAGCAGAGCTTCCTCCTGGAGTGCGACGGCTCGGTGCTGGGCGCCCTGCAGAAGCACCTGTCCGTGTACAAGATCCGGCGGAAGGTCTCGGTGGAGCCCTGTCGGAGCTGCATGTGTGGGCTGTGCTGCCCAATGGCCCCCAGGCCTTGGAGGCTTCGCCGCTACAGGAAAGGGCAGAAGCCACAGCTATCCTCACCCGAGACCCCCGGACTGCACGCATGGGGGTGGCGGCTCCTAACCGGGAAGCTGGCCCCGTCCTGGTTCCTGGGGGCCAAATCGGGGACCTCCAGGATTACCACACATACCGCTACCAGCAAGGTAGGGGGGCGGAGGGGAAAGAGTATGGGAAGGAGCAGCTTTCTCCTGGGTGGGCCTCGCAGGGGCTGGCAGGCTGAGGGGCTGGGTGTTGGGGAGGGGCAGGGGCCATGCCAGTGAGGGCCGATGGGTGAGCCGAGGTGGGTCTGACGGCTGGGTGGGCCCCCGAGGCGCAGCGGGGCTGAGCGGGTGGGCCTGCAGGCTGGTCTCTGTAGACTGGGTGGGCACCTGTGACTGGGCCTTTTCTGCTCATCTTCTCTGGTGTCTGATCCCGCAGGTGTTCCTGAGGGGGTGCGCGACCTGCCCCCAGGGGTAGCCCTTCCCCTGGAGTCCAACTTGGCCTTCATGCATGGCGTGAGCTTCACCAAGGGCTGCTACATCGGACAAGAGCTGACGGCCCGCACCCACCACACGGGCGTCGTTCGCAAGCGCCTCTTCCCCGTGCGGCTCACAGGCCCCGTGTGCGCCACAGCATCGGCCCGGGCACCCCGGTGCTGACAGACACAGGCCAGACAGCTGGCAAGTTCAGGGCCGGCCAGGGCGACGTGGGGCTGGCCCTGCTGCGGTCAGAGACGGTCAAGGGGCGTCTCCATGTCAGGACCACCGAGAGCCGTCAGGTGGCTGTGACCGTCTCGGTGCCGGACTGGTGGCCCACGGCCAGCAGTAGCCAGACCCGCTGGCCTCTGAGTTCCTGGGGCGCCTCGGAACGTGCTGAGGTCTGGTCCGTCGGCTGTGTGTGTGCTGCTTGTGGGTCCTTCCCGGGGTGCCTTGAACCCGCTGGGACGGTCCCCTGTGTCCAGTCCGCAGGTGGGCTCGGCCACTGTCGCTTCTGCCCAGGGTCCCACACTTGCAGGCTGTCCTCCCCTGAGAAGGTCTGGGGCAAGAGGAGTCACGCGGAGGCTGGGAAGGGCCTAGACCCGTTTGGACCAGATTCCAAGCGGGGTCCATGTGGGTTGAGGCCCTAGGACACAATGGGGCCGTGTACGTAGCGGCAGCTCCCCCAGCTTCGTGCCTCCAGAAGGGATGAAAGTGTGCGTCTGCTGAGTAGCTGGGTGGGGAGGTGATCTAGTAAACCTCCAGGGAGGGGGGCCACATGCGCTGCCTGCGGGCCAGGGACTTGGGATCCCCGGTACTGGGGCGTGTGCTTGGTGAGACACTCGCACTACGCCCCTTTCAAGGCTTCTCTGCCCCCGGGGTGAGCCCCTGTCTCTCAGCGTCAGCAATCGGTTCATCTGCATTTCGGGGCTCAGGCCCACAGGGGGGGCTTCTGTCTGGCTGCTTTGCCTGTTGGGGTGTCACCACGTGCTTCGTAAGTGGGCACGCCACCTCCCGTGGGTGCCTTCCTGCCTTGTACTGTGAACTGGGGTCTCACCCAGAGCCCAGAACTATTAAAGCGTTGTCTCCAAGCGACCCCTTTGGAACTTGGTTTCCTTTCAGGAGGGCTGACAGAAGACCCCAGGGAGGACTGTCCCCGGGGGAGACAGCACCAGGTAAATGCCCCGTTCTTTCTGGCCAGAACCTTTCTGTCACTGGCCGCTGACACTACACAGTCTAGCTTTGAACCCGTACCCTGTCTTACCTCGCGATGCTAAATGACAAGCGTGCACCATCGTGCCCTGCAAGAAAACGAACTTCAGCGGAGTTCTGCAAGGCTGTGTTGGTCCATCGGTCGGTCAGCAGTGGGGAGACCGCAGGGTAGAGGGCGGCCCGAGCTGTCTGTGTGCTCATCAAGGTGGCACCGCATCGGACTGGCCTTCCGGAGCCAAGGCGCGGGGAGCCTCCAGCCATGTGACTTGGAGGCCCTCTGGCTTTACCCTGGTCCAGTGCATTCTGGCCAGGCGGTGGTCGGGCTGGGACCACCTGGGGTGGATTGGTGAGTTGGGAACGAGGGCTTGCCTGAACCCCTTCCCGCCCCATGGTCACTGCTGGGGCCCAGGGCCCCTTCCAGGAGCACAGGCCCGGCTGCCCCTGGACAGGGGTGTCTGTGTGAGCAAGGCTGGGGCTTAGCAGGTCAGGGGAGAGCGGCTCGTGGGGCTGGAGCGTGCGGAGCGGCAGGAAGCTCGCGCTGGAAGCCGTTGGGACGTCGTTAAAGAGATAAAAGATCCTAAACTTGAACAAGAATGTGGTGGTTGGAAGTTGGGGTGGTAGCGGCTGTCGGAAGCTGTCTTCCAGGAAGTCATCCTTGTGCCAGCACAGGCAGCATCAAACAAAGCCAGAGTTCAGCCCTTCGTGTCTTCTCAACAGTTGAGCTGTGTAAGTTGTTTTTCTCCCATGCTCGGCTATAGGCACCGTGCAGCAGGCTCTACGCTGTGTTCCAAGCCACCTGCCGCAAGGAGACCAGCGAGCACCCAGGCCGCGGCGTCTGGGGGCGGCGGGGAGGACTGGTTGACAGCTACAAGGTCACAGCAGCTGGGGCCAAGGCCTCTGTTCCGCAGAGGGGTCATGTGACTCAGGAGCCAGAAGAGGGCAGGAGTGCTCTCGTCACAGAGGAAGGAAGCTGCACAAGACGTGGCACCCAGCCTGCCTGAGCTGATCACGCGACGTACGGCACGTCACACGGCCCAAACCACGTCCACAAGTCAGCCGTCAGCTCAAGAGCAAGGGACAGTCAAGCTCATCTTTAAAGAAAGAAGCCGCAGAGATACAGAAATGGAACATGCAAGCACATGCTTGTCATCTTGGCACTTGGGGGGCCGAGGCAAGAGGACCGGAATTCGGGGCTGACCTGGGCTATACAGTGAGATCCTGTCTGAAATAACCGAGGCCCCAGAAGTCCCTGGGGATGTTTCCCCGAGAACTCAACGGGATCCTGAAGAACAGGGATCCCAGAGTGCAGATAAAACAGGACCCCGAGCTGAGTTAGCAGACAGGACAGCCGTTAAACGCGGCATTCTGTGACTTACGGGCAGGACAGAACCTGCGATAGGGGCCATCTCTAAAGAAACTGAGAACGTTCTGGAACTGATGGAAGTCAGTGAGTTCCAAGCAGCATAGATGCTTTAAAGAGTATGGAGGGGGAGGGAGGGGAGGGGAGGAGGAGGAGGGCTGAAGAGGCTGTGTAGTAAGATCTGAGTACACACGTGCACTGGGAATAAAAACAGGTGTTTAAGCTTGAGCTGTGGGCAGAGGTCTGATCCATGGAGAAAACACCAGGGTCGACACGTAGTACTCAGTGGGGAAAGCTGTGAGGCGAGCATGAGTACCCGAGTTCTGAATCCCAGAACCCACATAAAAGCTGGTATAGAGCAAGAGCGCCTGTGCCCCAGCATCCCGCAGGTAAAATGCAGGCTGCTTTTACCTGCCTTTTGAATGAACAGGATCCAAACAACTTAGGAGAACAGACTTGATTCCAGTTTCTTTTTTTTTTAACTTTTTAAATTTATTCAATTGTGCATGTGTGCGCATGTGTGTATGTGTGTGTGTGTGTGTGTGTGTGGTGGTGTGTAGAACCACGGGCGAATTGGGGAACCGCCATGGACGCCTTCACCTCCTCCTTGTTTACTCTGCCCCGGGATTCACAGGCTCCGCCCTACCAGGACCAGAACGCAGGCCGCCTCCGCTTCTGTCCGGCATCAATACATGGGGTCTAGGATCCGAACTCAGGACCTTCCGCCTGCAAGGCAAAGGCTTAACCCCTCAGCCACCTCTCCAGCCCCTATTCCAGTTTCTGAGTCTGGGTTCCGTTCACCAGTCTGGCAGGAGAGTTCATATCAGGACCGAGGGAACCAGCCATACCGTATCCACAGATTGCCAGGAGATGGACGTGCTTCCATGCTTCCAGCATGCTCATGCTAGAATACTGAACCAGCTCTCTCCATCTCACCCAGTGCCTAAGGAAGGGGCCACCCACATCAGTGAGAGAATTGCCTCCGGGTTTGTTCAGGGCTTCTTTTCATTAAGCAACTCTTCGCAGATTGCCCGAAGACGCAACGTTCCCTTGTCAAGTTGGCATCTGCAGCGAAGTGCCACAGAAAGTAAGTACTGAGCAATCTGCAGAAGCTCCTGGGCTAACCTGGCGTACCCAGAGGGAAATCCTCAGAGACCCTGCCTCACACGAGATGAACCTCGGCCAGGCGTGCTGGCTCGTGACTATGATCTCAGGCTCGGGAGGCTAAGACAGGAGGATTGCTGCCAGTTAGAGGCTAGCCTGGGTGCAGAGGGAGACCCGTCTCCATAAGAATGACCTTTCTCCGTGCAACGTGTATGGGTCCTGGATCCTCCAGGAAGCAGCATGTTTTTAATTAAAATTTTTGATATTTTAGAATGAATTTATATGCTCATTATATAAACACATCGTTCTTTTATATATCCATATAAAATTGGTATAGTAATACTTTGCAACTTTAAACATTTTGACAATATGTGCTATCTCTTCAGTGAGTACATAGGCTGTTGCTTTACTATTTTTTATTTTAAGGAGATGTACTAGAACATGCATCAAAGTTGTTTAACCTGTACTGTAGGAATGGATGATGTTTCAAATGATAAATAAAATATATGAAAACATTAGAGAAATTAAAGATAGGTGGGAGAGAAAGATGATTGGCATTAGTGGGCATCAGCGATTGTGGGGTTGAAAATAAGCATTAGCCAAACCCTCTAGGATCACATGGGAGTTATTTTAAAACAAATATTGGACTATGTAAAATTTTAAAATACTATACTTCTTTGGAGGAAGGCAAAAATCATTCTGTCTTTAAGTCAAAGTCCATAAAGGAGTAAATGTTAAATCATTGCAAACAACAGAAGGTCAGCTGCAAGCCAGATGACATACTTGTGGATGCTTGGACATCGCAGCACTCATGAGGCCTGTGCATGCCGGGGACACCAGCATGCGTGCGGCCTGTGCATGCCGGGACACCTCAGCACGCGTGCAGGTGGAATGCTCATACAGGGGGGGCATGGTAGCAGTCTGTCACCTCACAGATAAACCGGACAGATAAACAGACACATGATTTCTGACGCCGCAACCCAGTGGCACATTCCAAGTACGTATCCCCAGAGCCCTTATCATTTATTTGTGCTGAGAACTTTCAAATCTTCTTTCCCAGCTATTTTCTTTTTCTTAAGATTTTACAATGTAAAAAAAAAATAATAAAAAAAAATTTTACAATGTATTATTTCATATAAATACAAATAATTTATTATATGAGTAATTTTCTTACCATCTATTTTTTGTTTTCTAAACATATGTATATTAGTTAGTTATTTTTTTATTGACAGCTTTGTGAGAGTGCAGGCTGAGAGTAGCCCCCCAGCTGTTTTGAAATATCCACCAATTATTCCCAGCTCGAGTCGCTGCCTGTGCTTCAGAACGGCGGACGCTGTCCTGCAGTGTCCTGCAGTCGTCTGCATCCCTGTACCTGCAGGCTTGCCAGGCAAGCATGAGAACGTGAGCTCAACCCCCAGTGCCCGTGTCAAAGCTGGGCGTGTTGGGTGGCACATGCCAGTAACCCAGCACTGGGGGGGCACTCGGGGGTCCCTGAAGCTATCAGGCCAGCCAGTGTATCAAATCAGTGAGTTCCATGTTCAATGAGAGAACCTGCCAAAAAAAAAAAAAAAAAAAGAGCAAAAAGAAGACGGCAGATAAGTAGTTGAAAGAGACAGTGTGACTCCTGCTCCACATAAGGCATGCATGTTCTGGTACATGCATGAAGATCCACAACACACACGTAAGGCATGCACGTTCTGGCACATGCATGAAGACACACATACATAAGGCATGCACGTTCTGGCACATGCATGAAGATCCACAACACACACATAAGGCATGCACGTTCTGGCACATGCATGAAGATCCACAACACACACATAAGGCATGCATGTTCTGGCACATGCATGAAGATCCACAACACACACATAAGGCATGCGCGTTCTGGCACATGCATGAAGATCCAAACATACATAAGGCATGCGTGTTTCTGGCACATGCATGAAGATCCACAACACATACATAAGGCATGCATGTTCTGGCACATGCATGAAGATCCACACACATACATAAGGCATGCACGTTCTGGCACATGCATGAAGATCCCAACACACATAAGGCATGCACGTTCTGGCACATGCATGAAGATCCACAACACACATAAGGCATGCACGTTCTGGCACATGCATGAAGATCCACCACACATAAGGCATGCACGTTCTGGCACATGCATGAAGATCCCACACACACATAAGGCATGCACGTTCTGGCACATGCATGAAGATCCACAACACACACATAAGGCATGCACGTTCTGGCACATGCATGAAGATCCACAACACACACATAAGGCATGCACGTTCTGGCACATGCATGAAGATCCACAACACACGTAAGGCATGCACGTTCTGGCACATGCATGAAGATCCACAACACACACGTAAGGCATGCACGTTCTGGCACATGCATGAAGATCCACAACACACACGTAAGGCATGCACGTTCTGGCACATGCATGAAGATCCACAACACACACGTAAGGCATGCACGTTCTGGCACATGCATGAAGATCCACAACACACACATAAGGCATGCACGTTCTGGTACATGCATGAAGATCCACAACACACACATAGATTCACGACATAGACACGCACGCACGTACATGCACCCACGCCATGCACATGCACACACATCACACACACCACGCGCCCACGCCATGCACATGCACACACATCACACACACCATGCGCCCACGCCATGCACATGCACATCATCCACACCACGCCCATGCCATGCACATGCACACATCACACACACCACGCGCCCACGCCATGCACATGCACATCATACGCACCACACGCCCACATGATGCACACGCACACACATCATACACACCACGCGCCCACGCCATGCACATGCACACACATCATACACACCACACGCCCACGCCATGCACATGCACACGCACATCATACACACGCGCCCACATGATGCACACACACACACATCATACACACCACGCGCCCCACGCCATGCACATGCACACACATCTACACACCACACGCCCACGCCATGCACATGCACACACGCACATCATACACACCACGCGCCCACATGATGCACACACACACACACATCATACACACCACGCGCCCACGCCATGCACATGCACACACATCATACACACCACGCGCCCACGCCAGGACATGCACACACATCCACACACACCACATGCCCACGCCATGCACATGCACATCATACGCACCACACGCCCACACGATGCACAAGCACACGCCACACACACAAACACAGAAAAGCAAAGAGAGCTGCTGTGTATGACAGGTTTTTTGCGCTGATGATCCTGCTACGCTGCTCACAGCTGGTGATTGTCACCTGAGGGCCAGGGCATCTGCGAGGGCCTCCTGACATGNGATTTCCCAGGCTCTGCTCACAGGGCTGGAAATGCAGGAGGCTGTCTCTGCTTCCGCCTTGCATTTTTTATGTGTGTGGGACCTGGGATCTGAGCTCACCCTGAGCCATCTCTCCAGCCCGTTGGTCCGTATCTTAAAAATCTGTTGGGGGCCGCTGATAAAATGGCTCTGCGGGTGAGGCTCCTGCTCCCAAACCTGCTGACCTGGGCTCAATCCTGGAAGCCTGCCTGGTGCAAGTGTGTGTCTCTCTCCAATAAATAGAATAATATAAAAGTATTCTGCAATTATATCTTCCCCACAGTGATTAACTGTGTTCTAAAACTGTCAACCAATTAAATCCGGTAAAAAAAAAAAAAGGTTAAGAACTTTTTTTTTTTTAAAGCCAATGAACCATTAATGTGATCTGACACACTGAAAACCAACAGCGGAAAATAAAAACCGAAAAGAAGTGCTATGAATACACTTAAATAAAATCACAGACCAATAAAAAAATGAACACACCTCAATCACATGAAATAACTAAGGTTAAGTAACTAAACCAAAATAAGTAGGATGGATAAAACGAAAAGGAAAGAAGCACCGTAGTTAACGAAGGAAATCAGGTGGAAGGATTGGGCAGGATTGTGGGGCTGGGGCTCTGGGGCGGGGTCTGAGCTTCCAGCTGCGGGGCTCTGAGCCTCGCGCCGGCTGGGTCTCCGGTTCCGGCTGCGCCGCGTCCCGGCCGCCGGCAGGTAGCGCTCCGCATCCCGCTGTCCACGGCGTGCTGCCGCTCCGCCGAGCGTCTGCGCTCCCCACTACCAGGCAGGGGACACCCCTCCTGCGGCTGCGGGCTGAAGTGTTCCCTGCAGTGCACGCGTGCACGAAGACCGCAGTCCCCGCCCCGAGGCGCTTCGGAAGGTCCTGGGAAGCCGTGTCACAGCCCGCAGGCCCCGGGCCCGCGCATCCCTGCGGCGGGCAGTGCGGTGCGTCTTCACCCGCCTGCTGCTGCCCACGGGGAAATCGTGCCCCGCAGTTACCTGTGGTCGCCGCCGAGACCCCCAAGGCGGCCGAGGACCTAGCGGCTCCTGGGGTCCAAGTCCCAGAAGCCCCCAAAGTCGAAGTGCTGGCGGAGGGCAGGACCAGGGGAGGAGATGGGGACTCGCGCAGCTCACATGCAAATGGGACGGTGACCTTCCGGGGCTCCGGAGGCCGCGGGGAACAAAGTGTCCGCACTTTCTCCAAGTGAAAGGACCGCATTCCTAGGCACGGAGGCCTCGGGGGCGCCGCACCCCTCCCAGCTCACGGGGACCACACAGCTCGCCTCTCGCGCCAAACGCTGGAAGCTTCCTTCACCTGGGCTTTTCTTTTGACCCGGGCGATGCATACGAAATGCAGCTATTTCCCTAAACGCCGGCTTTGACATTTAATGCGATCCTAAGTAGTCTGAAATGTGGACGGGATTAGGGGGAGGTTGGGGGCCCACAGGGACACTTGGGCAAATCCCTCTAAATCCTCCAAGACAATTGTGTGTCACCGCACGGCTTCGCTTGGCCCCAAGTGAGGGGGCTAATGAACTTCGCTGCCTCCTCCGGGCAGCCCCGCTCCCACCCCGAGGCGCAGGTCCCTGTTGGGGTGAAAGCGAGGTTGGCTGGTGGGCTGCTCGCGGGCCCAGCTGGCTCTCAGTCTGACGGGCTAACAACCCACCCAGCCCCGCCACGGCCAAAGCTTCATTGCACGGGGCTCTCCGGGTCGCCAAAATGAGGCCTCTTGCCCCCCCCCTGGGGCGATGCCACAAGCCATCTCACTCGGTCCCGTGTCATCGCAAACCCAGACAGGAAGCGCCAGTTTTCTTTCTTCTTTCTTTCTCACACTTTGAAGCCCAGGGTGGCTGCAATTCATTGGCACCCGAGGCTAGACTGGAACTCAGGGCACTCCTCCTGCCTCAGTTTCCCCAGTGCTCGGGGTATAGATGCGTCGCCACACCTGGTCCCAGATAATTAGCTTCCAAGACTGTGGCTCAGGCTTCAGCGATTCCCAACACTGAAACCTAAACAAGGGACCTGGCGCAAGCAAGTCTTCCTCCACTGTGGTCTGCCCAACACTGCCGAGGGTCAGGCCAGATGTGCGCTGTCGCAATCCCCCGAGCTTGTCCTGCCGTCACTGACCCTACGAAGACTGGAATTGAGGTCCTCTTCATCGCACAACACAGGCCAAAGCCCGCGATGCAGCGAGGGCACAGGTCCCAGTAGAGAAACCAATGCTGCTGTTTGTGGTAAATGGGCACGAGGTGCCCACCCAATACGGGGCCTTCTAAATAATGTTTATGTTCCCTGACTGCCGCTGTGGCCGGGAGCGTCTTGGCGCAAAGGTTGGAGCGCAAAGGATGGGGTGCTCGCTCACAGGTGAGGTCTGTATTCTCCTCCTGCATCACTCAAGGGGGCAGAAAAATCCCAGCGCAGGAAGACACTTGCATGCCAGCCCAGTGGAATGAGAACCGGTTTCTAAACATTAACTTTTGACTTCCACCCGCAGATGCCTTTTTGTAAAGGTGGGTAAAATAGGGAGACTCTGTTTTGTACTGACAAACTCATTTTCCGTCCTGCCGCCTGGCTTCTTCGACCCCCTCCCTCCCACCCTTCCCCGTGACTCAAGACTGTTTGGGAATCCTCCAGCCTTCAGCCGCCTACGGGGCTTCTGGACTGAGCAGCTACTGGCAGCAACTGTTTGACTGCCTAGGCTGGAACTCCTAAGCCAACCCAGTACATTCCTTTCATATTAAAAAAATCTGTAAAATAGCTTAGTAAGGTTAAATGCTCCCCAAACCTGGAGCCCAGAATTCAATCCCTGGAGACCCACATGATAGAGGGAAGACTGTCCCGACTCTCACCCATGCACTCACTATGGGCGTCGAGACATGGCTCGAGGATTAAGATTCTGCCTTGAAAGCAGAGAAAAAAGATCCTGAGTTCTGATCCCAGGTCTCACGTAAAACCCCAGGTGGAAATGGCTGCAGCCTGCACTTCCGGCCCTGGTAGGCAGAGTCTGGGAAATCCCAGAGCAAAGGGAAAAGGAGGTAGAAGCAATCCAGGATGATTCCTGAGCTCTCTCTCACACACACACATACATACATACACATACATATACACACATACATACACGCTCACACACGCATACACGCACAATTGAATAAATAATAAAAAGATTAAAGAAATATTTGCTCATGAGAGAGAAGAGAGTGGTGCATGCTGGGGCGCAGGGTGGAGGTCCGAGGACAACCGTCAGAGGTCGGCCCTCCCTCCCGCCTGGCTTCCAGGGCTCAAGCAGATGCTTCCGGCTGAGTCAGCTCTCCAGACCCTGTGAAGACGCAGGGGTCTTGGGAGCGCCTGCCTGCCAAGTAAACCCCTTTCTGCCCTGTGATCTGGAACTCGGGCAGCCAGCACTGTGAACTAAAACACCCTTGTTGGGGTATTCTGTCCCAGTGCCAAGAAAAACCAGCCGTGGATGGTTCTCTCTGGAAAGCGGGGAGTTTTCTGCACCCCTACTCTGAAGTAGCTCATCCGCACTGAGGTGAAGAACTCCCTCTCACGTGACGGCACGGGCTCCCAGCTGGGTGTGGCAGTGCACACTGGGAGCTGAGGTCCAGCCCCACACGGTGCCATCTTGACTCAAACACCCGCAAGCAGGTTCATGGCTACCTTCTGTCTTGGCTACAACTGTCACACATTTGCGTCTAGCCTGGGCTACAGAGCGAGTCCCTGTCTCAACAAACAAACCTTGCGGTCTCACTGTCCCCATGGGAAATGCCTGATGTCAGCGGAGAAGCACTCAAGTGAGACTCCACACACCGTGTGCTCATCCAAACACCCACCTTTCTGGTGTAGACCCCTAAAAAGTTGTGTGCGCGCGCGTGCACGTGCATGAGCGTGACACTCGTGCTTTGGCACCTGTGTGGAAGTCAGAGGACAACTTGGGCGTCGTCCTCACTTCCCTCCCCAAGCAGGTCTTTGTTACAGCCCGCGGGCCTTGCTGTCCGTCATTTCATCACTGGCTAACCCAGCGACACCACCTGAAAGGACCACTGTGAATGGTCGCAACCAACCAGTCCCTGCCCCTCGCCACAGCTCGGCACCTGCACCGGTCACTCAAGGGTTCGCTATGCTCTTTCCTGTCAACTTGTTCGACGAGGCTCCAGCAGCTACAAGAAAGACAAGGCTGCTCTGGTGAGACTGTGTTTTAATTGCCGGGGGCGGCCGGTCACCTTACGGCTCGCCACCGCAGTCCCGTGCAGGCGCAGTTACAGAACGGCTAGACTGAGTCCTTAGTCAGGTCAGAGCCCTGCAGGACGGACAGTCTGACAGCGTCTGCAAAGCTCCCACCTTCGCACCAGCGGTTCTGATCTGCTCTGCTGGGATTGACAAGGCCAGAGCGCTCCACGCGTCTCAGCAGCTTCCCGCAGCCGAAGCTCACTTCCTCTGCACGGTGGTGAAGGCCGGCATCTGGATGGGCTGGATCGGGTGGACGGGCTGGAACACCGGCTTCTTTCTCACTTCCGAGTGTGTCTTTACTGTGGGCAGCAGCTGGTTCCTCTTGATGATCTGTAGGGCCAGCTGCGTGTTACCTACAAAACACCTTTTGTTAGAGCAGCACACACCACTACTCCCGTGCACACAGCACTGCCACCGTGCAGAGTGCTGCCACTACATACTCAGTACTACCCTACACACACCACTGCCACTGGGCACAGAGTACTGCCACTATATACTCAGTACTACACAGCACTGCCACCGTGCAGAGTGCTGCCACTATATACTCAGTACTACCCAGCACTGCCACCGTGCAGAGTGCTGCCACCATATACTCAGTACTACCCTACACACACAGCAGTGGGCACAGAGTGCTGCCACCCCCCAGGCCGACTCCTGCAAGGAAAGTGAAGCAGATTAGACAGCTGTGCTGTCCACTGGGCCACGTGCCGTCTCTGATCAGGTCCAGTGTGGCTCACAATGGTTTCTAGTTTCTTTTGTTTGTCTGGATCAAGACCTGGCCCCACGCATGTGACTCCAGAACTTCAGCCCCACGACGTCTACAAATCCAAGGTCGCTAAGGCCCAGTCCCCAGGGACGTGTGACGTAAAGCTGCCCTGTGCGAAGGGGTGCAGTCCTCGCCTGCCGCCCACGTCCCTTCTCAGCTCCTCCAGAATCTCTCTCTCTCTGTCTCTGTCGTAAGCATGAGATGGGGCTGCCTGCAAGAACCATTACTGACATCTGTAGCATTCAAGATGCTACAGGATGCAACTCAAAGAAACTGCATGCAGACTCCCGTTCTACTTAGTCATCTGTAGGAATTAACTATAATCAGAATTGATACTCTGTATTTTCACAGGTGGAAGGAAATTGCTTAATTTGAAGGTGAAATCTCTGACACCAAAGGCTCTCCCCCTCGCCGCCCCCCCCCTTTGCCGGGAGAACCCAAACTCCAGGCTCCCCACTAGGCAAGTGCTCCCCATGGAGCGTCAAGGCCTCCTGCAGGAGCACTTGATGGGGAAGCCCCACGTTGCAGAGCAGTCGTGGCCCTGGGCAGAGCGGTCCTGAATTACCATTCTGCAGTTCGAGGTAGACAGCCAGCAGGATGGCCTCGGGGGGCACCTCCTTAGGATGGATCATTGAAGCAGCCTGGGGATAGAGAGAGGAGACCACCTGTGAAACACCAACCTGCTGCAGCCCCTCTTCCCTGCTTGGGAGGCCAGCCCTGTCCAGCCTGGCCTCCTACTGAAGCAATCCTCCTGCCTCAGTCTCCCAAGTGCTGAGGTTACAGGTGTGAATCACATGCCTGAATAATGGGGGGTTCAGGGGTGTCTATAGGTAGCCTGGGCACCTGGAGCTCACCGAGTTTCCCGCCTGACCTAAGAGCCAGGACCACAGGACACGTCCAGCTTTGCCATTTTGAAACCTGGCAGTTCAACCAGACAAGTCGACTAGTTCAATATTTTCTATATAAACTCAGGATCTAAACTCACAATGAAGCAAGCATGAATCCCTAGCTCCCTACTAACGTCCTCAGCGCGAGGAGTATAGGCTTCTATCTATAATGAAATGAAACAAGACTTTTTACTTTTTATTATTTTTGAGGCATGAAATAGCCCAGGCTGGGCTCAAAGCTTTGACCCCCTGCTGGCTCCCCCGCAGGTGGGATCCAAGCCTGCACCACTGTCAGCTCTGCGAGGGGCTCCACCCTGAGCTCAGTATGTGTAGAGGACGACCCTGGGCTTCTGTTGCTGTGGCCGCCGCCTCCTGAGGATGGGTGGCCAGAGCTAGGTTTTCTTTGTGCCTGGATTTCGCCAGCTGAGTTTTTGTTTGGTTGTGTGTCCACGTGTGGTATGTTTATGTGCGTGTGGAAGTCTGAAGCTGACATGAGGCGTCTTAGTTATCTCGCCCCACTCATATTAACACAGGCTCTTTCATTTGAACCCACAGCCAGCAGTCAGCTGAGCAGCCAGCTCCTGCCCTGGGGACTCTCTGTCACTGCTGGGCCGCCATGCCTGTCCAGCTTTCACATGGGTCCTCACGTGCAGGCCAAGGGCTTGACCACTGAGCTGTTTGGAACATGCCTAAATCCCCTCTGGCATGTCCAGATCTGCGGTGGCTCCTCACTGTATATTTGTGGCATTTCCATCGAGTCTACATTACGGTGGGTGTGGTGGTGTAGGCTGCCAATCCAGCCCTGGCAGGCAGATCACAAATTAGCAAACGCTGATTCAAAACCAACAACAACATGTTTGCAAGTGTCATCATAGTACTGAAAATTGCAAGCTGCTAAAGTCAGGAACAAGAGTTTAAACCCAAATGATTAAGATGAACCAACAAAAAACCAAGCATGACTGATGTCCCTTGTCCATCCGCTCCCCCTTTCCCTTTCATTCCTTTAAGATTGCATTTTAGTGTGTGTATGCACGCGCACATGTGTGTGAATGAACAGTTCTGTGGAGCTGATTCTCTCCTCCCACCTCATGTGGGTCCCAGGGCTTGAACTTGGGCTGTCAAGCTTTTGTGAAGGTTCTTTAACCTGCTCGGCCGGCTCACTGCTCATAGCTTCCTAGGTTTTTTTTTTTCTTCTTTTCTTTTTCTAATTGTGTGTGTGTATATGTGTGGAGGCCCAAGGGAATCATCCTGGGTTGCTCTACTTCTTTTTGCTCTGCCTTCCAGGGCCAGAAGTACGGGCACTACTATTTCTGCGTGCAGTCTTTACGTGAGATCCTTTCTGCTTGCATGCCAGGCAGAGGCTTAACCCCTGAACCATCTCTCTGTTCCCCCATCCTTTTTGAGACAGATTTGCTACACAGCCTAGGCTGGCCTTGAACTCATAATTCTTTGGTCTTGGTCTCCCAAACAGAGATTACAGGAGTGGGCCAGCGTGCCTGGTACTGACTTAACAATCTTCTGGTCTAGGCAACAACCTGCCATCGAGTGGAAGGGCCACAGCGTGTGTCTAGAGGAAGTCCATGATGAGGTGAAAGACCACACGACCACCAGGGCCGCTGCTTTGGCAGCAGCCTTTCTTCACCCAAGCAGCAGTCTGCCCGCCACAACTGGCATCCTGCTTGCTGCTCTGCTTCTCCCTGCTTCGAACTGGAAAATATTCATGTACAATTCTCTCTTCTCCTCCCGCTCTCCCTCCCTTCTTCCTTCCTTTTATTGTGTGTAGTTTTTTTTTTTTTTTTTTTTTTGACACAGGGCCTCGCCATATCCCTGGGTGGCCTTGAACGAGTGACTCTCCACCTCACCCACAGACTGCTGGGACGAAGGAGGCGCTACCATATTCAGTCTATAGACTCGACCATGGGGGCGGGGCAGAGCCCCGGGGTAATCACAGGAACAACAATCCAGGACAATTTACCTGAAGGAGGCAAGGGAATGAGCCGAGGCAGGGGAACGTGCTGAGGACTGAACAGAGAGGTCTCTCCACACGTGAGCCAGGACAGGGAAGCGGATGAATGCGGGCGCCTGGCTCCTGGGAGCCACGCAGACCTGTCTGGGCCTCAGGGCCTCAGGGCCAAGGAGATAGCTGCGGGGAGGCGTGGGCTGCACTAGCCCATGCCCTGAGTGCGACCCTTGGAACCAGGCCACAGCCCCAGATATGGGAAAGAAGCGCTCAAAGGGGGTCGGGAGGCTTACACCCCTGCAGGACCCTGAGTTACACTCCCAGGCGTGGCCACGGCAGGAGGACAGAGTCTCCGTGGATGCTAAGTGTCCGCCCCTCTCCAGGGCTTGGTCAGCTCATTGTGCTTCCCACTGACCACAGCCTGGACTTTTCCCGAAAGACGAGAATTCGAGGCGACAACTGCACAAGCCAGAAGCCCGCTCCCCTCTTTTCATTGTTCCGCCCTCCCAATTAACAAAGACCCCGCAGCTAGATTAACCTAAAAACCAAAGCACCAAGACAAAACCTCGGAGCCCCGCCCCAGCCTGACCCCAAGTCTCCCCAAGAGGCAGCAGAGCCCAGCTAGACGGAGCACAGTGTGACTGCAGATCAGAAGCCCGCTGGCCACTCGCCCTGGGTCCAGGAGCACCTCAGAAGGGCAGCGAATCCCCCGCTTTCCTCTGGCTGCTTCTCCCGACGCAGCACTAACTGCCACTGCCCGCCAGAAACGCCGACCACCAGCGCTGAGGTGTCCAAATGCCGCAGCGCCCCTCGAAGCGCCTGCTTCTGGGGACATCGAGTCTCTGACTGCGTTGGCAAGCGTGAGAAGGTGGGTCCCTGGCAATCCATTTTCTTTTGGATGTAGTTGGTTTTGTCTCCAGACAGGCTCGCGTGTCGCCCTTGGCGCTGTGCGGCAGGGACGACTCTGAGCTGTCTGTCCGGCCTCAGTCTCCCACGTGCTGGGTCCCAGGCACGTGTCACCTCCCAGCTGGAGAACTGGCCTTCTGAACCTTGATTTCTCTGGAGGTGCAGTACAGTGCACGCTCTTTCCCGTACTGCAGACTGGACTCTTCCTACCAGTCCAGACTGGCCTCAAACCTACGCTTAAGCGACTCTCTGGAGCCGCTGTGGCCACAGGTGTGCACAGTCCAGTTACAGGTGAAATTCCCGCAGAGCCGCTCACATCATTAAAGCTTAAGGATGGGGGCAGGGAAACGGCTCAGCAGGCGAAGGTACCTGTGTGTAAACCTGGTGACCTGCGTTTGAATCCTGGAGCCACACGGTGGAAGGAGAGAACTTCTGAACGCTGTCCTCTGACCTCGCGCACGTGCATGGCCCAAGGGCTTGCTTCCTTCCCCCAGCTCGCGCCGGGACGTAGACATGCAGTTCCCAGCGTGAAGCATGCAGTTCCCAGCGTGAAGCATGCAGTTCCCAGAATCAACACAAAACTCGGCGCGGGGCACAGCTGTAACGCCAGCATCCAGAGGACAAGAGAAGACCACACGGTGCATCTCATCCCGGGCTGCACCATGAAGGTCTTGTCTCAAAAATAAGGGGTGGGGAGTAGAGGTTGCTCTGCAACCTGACCAGAGCCGCAAACGCAGTCACCCCGGCCCCAAGCCCCTCACCTGGCGCAGACACTTCCGGGCCTTGTCGTACTCGCTCCTCAGGCAGTAGGCGCTGCCTAGGTTAAACAGCATCACGGTCCGGGCAGAGCTGACGGAGCTGGGGTAGCACTGGGGGGCGCGCTTGCCAGCTGGGGAGAGAGTGCAGACAGCGGTCAGGGCTGGGCTGGGGCGAGGGAGCACCAAGCCACGCTGAGCACTCAGAACCAGGCACAGCGCCAGCCCGCAGGCTGGCACTCTACGGGGGCACGAGAGATGCAGGGCTAAGTCTCTGGGACGCAGGCCAGGCTACTGAGGTATTTACAAAACTTCTTACTTACAGGACTCCATTGCTTCATTTTCACCCTTGTCTGATCCTACAAACACACGAAAATAAATCTGAGGGGCAGGACAACAGAGCACAGCTTCTAAAAATCTAAGTTCCCTTAAGAAACACAAACTCTGTGTATTTATCTTCCATGCAGTGGACGTGCTTCTCAAAGATGCCAAGTGCCCATCTGCCACCACCCCAAGCCTGAGAGGGACCTCCAGTAAATACAGAGACTGTCGCGCGACTTCACTGCCCCAACAACTTCTGTGGGACTTTCAGGTGGGTGGGAACGCCGTGTTTTTACTCCTCATGGACTGTGGTCTCGGGTCAAAGAAAAACACAGCGTTGTGACCAACAAAAATGACCCTCCTGTGAAGCGGGCAGAGCAGCCTGACACCTGGCATGCCCGCTGGGCAGAGACAGGAGGAAGGCCAGAACCCGGCAGCCTGAGCCAGCCAGCACGTGGTCAGACTACGTCTCTTCAAGAAAGAAGAGAAATATGGACATGGGGATGGGAGAGAGAGAAGGGGAGGAAACGGATGGAAGGGAAGGACGGAATCCTTACATTACCAGCTTTTCAAAGTGAGAATTGAGATCATGTGATAATCGACTCCCAGACTTCCTTGGGAAACGATTACTACATGGCAAGTGGAAAGCCAGCCTGAAACGTCCTTCCCTTCACAGCCAGGTCCCCCGGCTTCTGCACCCTGAGTCACGGCAGGGAGCAGGGACAGCAGCGACCAGTTCTGACCACACGTGTCCTCATTAACCTTGGTCCTGCTCGTTGGAAGAGATCCCCAGGGAGACATCTGTGACATTCTCTGGGTTCAAGTGAGTGATGGCGTCAGATATTCTGTCGAGAGAGATGAGGGCTTCTGCAGCGTATAAATGGCCCAGAAACCTAAAATGCAAGAAGGGGGTTACCACAAAACACCAGCCACGATGACCCTGCAGCTTCATGTCCTGAAACTGAAACCTACACTCATCTAGATAAACCGGTCAATTAAAGGTCACTGTGACCTTGAAAACAGCAGACGAGCAGGGGAGAAGGCCCAGGGGTCACAGGCACAGCCGAGGTAAAAATGCCAGGTAGGTGTGGCAGCTCCCCGCGCACCACCACCCTGGAAGGCAGAGGTGGAGTCTCCCGAGCAAGCTTACTAGCCCGCCAGCCCTGCAGTCACTCACAGACCCTGGGTTCAACGACAGACCCAGCCTCAAAGGAATAAGGTGAAGAGCGATGGAATATGACTCCCAACAGTGGCTCCGGGCCTCCACATGCATGTAAGCACACGTGTGCTCATGTACCAACATGACAGCACACACACAAACACACCTAGTGCCACACATGACCCCCAGCACACAAGAAAATAGAAAAAACAACAACAAAAACATTGTAAGCAAGGCATGCTGGCTCTTGCCTGGAATCCCACCACGCAGGAGGCTGAAGCAGGGTAATACTGTGAGTTACAGGCCAACCTGGATAGCAGAGTTAGACATCATTTCTCTCCAACTAACCAACCGGTCAACCAAATAAAATGTGAGTGTGTGTGTGTGTGTGTGTGTGTGTGTGTGTGTGTGTGTATCAGAGGATACTGTGTGTGCCTGTGGAGGCCCAAGGGTGACTTTGGGAATCATCCTAGATTGCTCTCCCCTACCCTGTTTTTTTTTTTTTTTTTGCTTTGCTCTGGGATTTCCAGGCTCTGCCCATCAGGGCTGGAAGTGCAGCCATTTCTGCCTGGTGTTTCGCGTGGGATCCAAACTCAAATCCTTCTGCTTGCAAGGACCTGACCCCTGGACCATCTCTCCAGTCCCATAAACTGCGATGTTAGATGTAGATTTAGTACGTGGACCTAGTTTCCCTTCCTGTGCGTCTTTTCTCCAAGGCCTCCCATTCAGAGACCCACATGGTCCCCAGTGGACATTAGCAAGCACAAGTGCTGTCTCTGGAACTCAGCATGGAAAATGCTGCTTCTCTAATCCTTGAGGTGCACAGGTGAAAAATACCCACTGTTCAAGCAACTGTCACAGCTAGAGAGATGGCTCAGTGGAAGTGCTTGCCATGAAGCATGAAGATCAACGTTCAAATCCCCAGCACCTGCGTAAAACCATGCTACAACCTAGGCACTGCAGGGGCTGGCTGGCTGCCAGCCTAACTTCAGACTCAGTGACGGACCTTGTCTCAAGGGACTAAGCACAGTGTGACCGAGCAGGACATGTGATAGCCTGCTTTGGCCCCACAAGTGTGCAGTCATGTGCACACACACACACACACACACACAACTCACACAAATACATGCACATAAACACATGACAAAAAAATTGTTACTTTTATTAAAAAATTTTTTTGAGACCAGGTGTCACGAATCATGCCACAAACTCGCTACAGGCTGGAGATGAGCTTCCACCTCCTGCCTCCTCCTCCTGCGTGCTGGGTCTACAGGCCACCAACACGGGCCCCAAGATTTTATGCAGTGCTGGGAAGGAATCCCGCCTCGCATATGCCAGGCAAGCATGGTGCCAACTGAGTCCCACTCCCAGCCCTGCTGTTGGTACTTTTTCATTTGGGAGGGGAGAGAGGGGTGCTTTTAGACAGTGTCCGAGTTGACCTTGTACCCACGGCAGCCAATCCTCCCGCTTCGACCATATGGCTGAGGCCAGCTAGCGCTCTGTCTTGTCTGTCCCTGTCTCTCTCTCTCTTCTCCTGCAGCCCAGCATTTGAACTCAGCGTGTCTGGGGCTGGCATTAGTTTCTGATCCTCCTGCGTGCTGGGTGCCAGGCATGTGTCCAGCCGGAACTAGCTGTTCTCCTCACTGGTGGCCGCTCCATGCAGAGCGAAAGCCGCACCGAGCGAGCGCAGGATCCCCCAGAAGCCTGGCGGGCGGGCGGGCGGGCGGGAGGCCACGTACTCACTTCAGAGATCCCGACAGCTTGGGCTGCTGGAGAAGTTTGTCGGCGTGATCCAGAGCCATCAGGTTGTCCCCCAAGGCCAGAGCCACGTACGCGCTGCAGGCGAGTATGGAGCACCTGCAGAGAGTGGAACCAGAGTCAGACGCGGCCGCGGGCGGCCACCCTGCTGGACAGAGATCGGGCGATGGCGAGAGTTACGATGAAGGGGGGTGGGAGCCGGCCCAGTACTGGAGAACCTACCACACAAGCCAGAGGGTCAGAGCTGGGATGCCCAGACCCCCAGTAAAATGCGGTAGGTGTGGCGGCCCAAGAGACAGAGCTGGGGACCCCCAGAGCAGCAAGCTGGCCACGTGGGTTTCATCAGTGACAGGAGAAGACGGTGAGGTAGAAAGTGACTGAGAACGATTCCTGGTGTCACGCTCCAGCCTCCACAAGTACACACATGTGTGGCCACCGCATGTAAACACACACACACCACATGCACATGACAAGACAAAAAAGTACAAAAAGTATCAATCATAGCACATATTACTTTCTTTTTAAAATTTTTCCTCTTTACTTTTTTTTGTACATGTGTGTACAGAGCGCACTGTGTGTCCCTGTGGAGGACCAAGAGTGACTTCGGGAACCATCCTGGATTGTTTGTACCTCCTTTTTGCTTCGCTCTAGGATGTCCCAGGCTCTGCCCACCAGGGCCTGGCACTTATTTTTTTTTCAACATGGGACCTAGGATCTGAACTCAGGACCTTCTGCTTGTAAGGCAAAGTCTTAATCCCTGAGCCATCTCTCCAACCCTACATATGTACTTTCTACAAAGGAAAAACAAAACCCTATCTACCATCCTACTATCAATCAATCACTGAGGGCTGACCCAGGGTCATGCTCCTGCCAGGCAAGTCATTTTCAGGGACTCATGAAAACTGTGAGCTCAGGAGCTGTGCAAACAATGGTCACAAAGTTTAATTCCATTTTTATTGTGGCTCTGGCAAGAATGGAGGTACAAGTTCAGTTCCTTAAAAGCATAAAAGCACACAGCGCTTCCTATATTCACGTAGTATCTTCCATTCTCCAGTAGGTATTCAATAGGCTAACTCGAGAATACGGGTTATGTCAGCTGGGTGGTACACTCCAGGAAAGCCCACCCCAGGAGAGGCTAAGGCAGCTGGCGAGATGGCGCAGTAGGTAAGGTGCCTGTTTGCAGACTTGGTGACCGTGACCAGGGTGTGGCCCCTGGAAGTCCACACAGTCAGAGAGCGGACTTCCAAAAAGTGTCCTATAATTATAACTCCCTGTGGAAATCTTTACTTCTGATCAGCTTTTTAGTGATGGGAAATTAATCTACACTTTGTTCCATGCTGAAGATTCTGGTCTCTGTGTAACTTCAAAATTCTGTCTTTAGCCATCTAAGTTGGAGTTAGTCGAAATAATAAGTACTTTTAAATAGTACTTTTCCAATCATCTTTTCTAATGTTCTTTACTATTCCTAAGTGTTTTGATTATGATAAGGTTATTTGTCTCATATACCAGAGAATGCAAATGTATTTTTTTGAACAATTGATGTATCAATTTTCTATGTAGAAAATATTTGCATATCATTTTGACTTATGTTAATTACTAAATCATACCCATAAAAAATTACTGTCTTTGAGCAGTACTAAGAACTCTACCAGGTACGTGTGAGTGCCCACTCGGTGCCTCGTCGGTGATGCTCCCACGCTGCGGCGTGTGTAAAGATGAGGAAGAGAGATTGACACTAATGGTAAGGAGACTGTCTACCCACGAGGTGGCTCACCAGGGGCTCGCAGAACAAGCTGGTTAAGTCCGATTTTGCTCCCTGGACTCTGAATAAAAAGCTTGGTGGGGTAGCAGACTGTAGATCTGCTATGGCACGTGTGTGTCTGTTTTCTTTCTCTCTCAAATAAATAAAATATTTAAAAAGCACAAGTCCAAGATCAACATGCACTACACAGTTTTAAGGCACAGTCTCCAGGAAAAAAAAAAAAAAATCCTATTATTAAGATGTAAGCTTCAACCTTTGCAAGCAGGCTTTTTCAAGTGGGCCACAGCTGGCTCCTGCAGCTCTAGTCCTGGGGGTTCAGACGGGCGCTCAGTGGGGGGCTGCTACTGCTCAGTAACTGTCAAATGCACTCTGGGTCCAGAAATCAGTCACGTAAGATTTGCAGGAGGCGCCTCCCAGCAAGATGAACCACAGTCACACGCAAGAAAGACTTCACTAAATGACAATGTAAGAGGTCCTATTAGTAAAAAACATCCTACTAAAAATACTTAAATAAGTGAATATAAAATTGGGGACCTGGGATATGGGTCAGTAGGCGAGAGCTTGCCTAAGCTGACCAAGGCCCTGGTTCCATTTCCAAGCACCTCAAAACAAACTGGGACCCTGGCATCCAACTGACCCCTGCTTCTTTCTGTGACCCCCTTCCGCTCGCTGCCCAGGACTCACGCCAGGACCCTGCTCATTGCCCTCTCTAGCTGTTTTCTGTCAGAGAACGATGCTCCCTGCAGTGCTCCCTTCGTGGCCCCATGCGTCAAGACCCCACAGAAACCACGGTACTTCTGATCACCGCTGTGCTAAGTATTCCTCCCCTGGCTGCCCACGCTACTGTCCAGGGTCACTGTCTGGTTAGCAGATGCTCAGTGATCTGACAGTTCATCAGACTGGAAGAAGCAAGCCACAGATGACCCACCTTCTGCCCCTTGTGGAGAGCTGACCAGCCCCTACTGTACCCCACACATGGTGGAAGAGCTGTTCAACCTTTACTGTACTCCACACGTGGAGGAGCAAGCTGTAGGGTCCTCAGACCACAATCTCAGAAAAAGAGAAGACAGGAAAGAATAAAAACAGAGGAACTTCTTTTTCTTAAAACACTAATTATGAAAAGCTGTGTGACACTGGGCTTTAATACTTTCAAGAAACATTACTGGGGAGATAAGTGAATATAGTCTAAATATCTGAAACACTGACTCCTACGAGAAGATGCTAAACGAGGCAAAACCCAGTCAATCACATTTGTCAAAGAAAATTATTTACAGTGAAATTCCATAGCAAACATCATTTGAAAAACTGGCTAATGAAATCAGATAATGTAATTCCTGCCAACTGAGGAGGGTACAGACTTTGTACTAGACATGCACATGCAACCGCATACAACTAGATCAGAACAGACGAGACCTTATGTAAACTCCCCGTCTCAACGAAGAGGCGACCTGCTTAGGCCCTGAAGACGCTACTTGCCTGCCTGCCTCACACACCCAACCACACGCAGCGCTCCACAGCTCTGAAATGAAGGCAAGACCTTGTCGGACTCTCCTGCAGCTGGTTTCCAAGTGGCCGAGGCTGCTGCCGAGCATGGCAGTCCTCTAGAAGTCTCTCTGAGGCCCTGTCCATTTCTTTCCCACCATCTGCTCCTGCAAGGGGGAAAGTTAATACAGAGTAGAGATCCCATCTTAGGCTACGTTTATGGTAACAATCTCTGTGGAGACCCCTTTACCTCTTTCTTTACTCTCTTTCGAGAGGTGATTTTTCCCAGGAATCACTAGGTATCCGGCTAGGACACAGGAAAAGCAGAGTTGTGGCGTTCTAGGTGTGAATTCTGAGTTCTAGAACAGCCCTGCTCAGCCTTTTTATCAAGGTCACCGGAAAGTGAAGTCAAGTCAAGATGGCGGCTGGTACCCCAACACCTGGGGGTGTGTCACAGTCAGGCACAGGTATCAACTTGACCGTTGGGGTTTGAGCTCTAGGCACATTTGTAGAGAATTAGGAGCTGAGTTAAGCCCAGAGCAAACCTGCAGGAGATTGTCTAGCTCATGGGGAAGGCCCAGCCCATGGTGGGTGGGACTAGGCCCTGAACAAGTGAATAAAATACTGAGAGTAGGTTGAGGAAGCTGGCATCTTTCTGTTCACTTGACTAGACGTGCTGGTCTGGCAAGTAAGGATCGTCCCTCTCTCAGCCGTTATGTAGAGATGGTGGCCAGTTCCCTCGGCCCTGGTGTTGGTGCGTGCTCTCCCGTCAAGCTGGACTGAAAACTGTAACTAGTAATCATGAGACAATAAACCCCTTGTTCCCTTAAGCCGTTTGATGGTGATTTATTAGGAACAATGCAGGCAGCTGCAACAGGGTGGATGAGGAGTTCAAGGTCATTCTCAGCTCCACAGAGCCCTATCTACCTGGGACACACTTAAAATGGAACTCAAGACTGCACAGGAAAAACAAAAGCTACATAAATAAATGCAGCAACCACAGAGCAGCACTCACACCAAGATGTAAATATCAGGTCAAGTTTGAAATCTGGTTTTGAACAGTGTCAGTAAGGAACCTGCCTGAGCCCACGGGACATTCCTGCATCGTGCCTGTAACACAGAGGATGTCAAATGAATGGGAGCCAGTGAATCAGATACAGTGGAAGTCCTGAAGCTAAGAGAGAGAACAAACAATCTCCACGGCTAGGCAGCCCCCCAGAACAGGGAGGACAGACCCCCATCTGCTGGGTAGAGCAAGAAAGGTACATGAAGGACATGGAAGAGAGCAGCGAAGCCCACCGGGGAGAAGCCATTACAGGGACAGGACGCTTACGTCGCGTGCTGCAAGCTTGCTCCTGGCCGGCCAGCCAATCAGAGTGATGATCAGACCAGGAGAGCTCTGATGTGAACAGTGCGCCGACCGCTCCCGGAAGGAGTGCTGGGATGGCACACGCGAGCTGCGCTGGCTTGCGTGGGGTTCAGTCATTAAGCTCATGCTGTCGGGCTCGCGTGACAAACACGACATTACCTGCTCAGCCATCTCGCCGGGGACACTGCTCGGCTGGTGGAGTCCCTGGCAAGCACACAGCCTGGGTGTGGCCCCAGTGCCCCACAAAGTGGGCAAACAGATACACAGCCCACGATACACATGATAATGCTACGAAGTTGGAATTTACAATACATTTGGACAGGAGGAAAATGAAAGAGGAAAAAAGTGGCTGCTTGTGGGACCAGGGACCTGGGGTGCTGAAAGGGCTGAACACACAGACCCCAGGACAGACTAAGCTGCAGTGCTGCATTGAGGAAGCAACACGACCGCTGGAAACAGACTGTCACATTTAAAAGCTTAGAAGATTATTCAAGAGGAAAATCAAAATCCTTAGAGATTCCACTCTTGAGGGACAAGAGCTCGGGAATCTTGCCAAGAATCTTTAAAAAGTATTTATTTATGGGGGGAGTACACACATGCATATCATGGTCATGGGTGGAGGTCAGAGGGCAACTTTCTTTCTGCCATGTGGGGCTTGCCAGGTTTGCAAGCAGTGCCTTCACTGAGACCACTTGCTGGCCTTCTTGCCAGGTGCTTTATGCACACAGAAACACACATCGGGACCTCACAAAATGTAATGGTGGTCACTGGGTGGCAGGACCACTCAGGAGACTGAGGTAGGAACTCAAGGGGGGCCTGGACTATACACAGTGATCTCCTCTCTTCGAAAACAATACAATAGGGATTAGAGAGATGGTTTAGGATTAAGACTGTGCCTTGCAAGTAGAAGGTCCTGAGTTCGGATCCCAGGTTTCACATAAAAACGCCAGGCAGAAATTTGTCAACAAAATAAAACAAAACAAAAATCACCCCCCACCTGGTCACCTACCCCGGCTCCACCGAGACCCCGGTCCCCCAGTCCTGCCCCACTGCCGCCATGGCGGACCCTAAATACGCCGATCTCCCTGGCATTGCTAGGAAGGAACCAGATGTGTATGAAACCAGCGACCTACCTGAGGATGATCAAGCAGAGTTTGATGCGTTTGCACAAGAGGAGCTGACCAGCACAAGTGTGGAGCCCATCATTGTCAATCCCAATGCTGCCGATGATAAGTTCAAGAACAAGAGAGTGGGGACAAAGGGACTTGATTTCTCAGATCGTATTGGAAAAACCAAGAGGACAAGATATGAATCCGGAGACTATGAGATGCTTGGAAAGGGTCTGGGAGTGACGGAGACACCTCAGCAAAAGTGCCAGCGACTGCTGCATGAGGTGCAAGAGTTGACAAGGGAGGTTGAGAAAATCAAGACAACAATGAAGAGTCAGCCACTGAGGAGAAGCTGACCCCTGTGGTGCTGGCTAAGCAGCTGGCAGCCCTGAAGCAACAGCTGGTTGCCTCCCACCTGGAGAACTGGTGGGACCAGAGGTATCCATCAACCTCACTGACCCTGACGGAGCGCTGATGAAGCACTTACTGCTGCAGCTGGAAGCAACGAAGCACAGCCGGGGAGTTCAGGGGAAGAGCACAAGTGGGACACCTCCAGAGAGCAGCCTCGTCACCTACAAGCTGCACTCCCGGCCTGAGCAGGACAAATTCTCTCAAGCTGCCAAAGTGGCAGAACTTGAGAAGCACCTGACAGAGCTGGAGGCCACTCAGAATCCTCTTTCTGCAGGTCTGCAGGGAGCCTGTCTCATGGAAACTGCAGAGCTATTGCAGGCAAAGGTGAGCACCTTGGACCTTGCAGTTTTGGACCAAGTAGAGGCTCGACTAGAGTGTCCTTGGAAAGATGAATGAAACTGCCAAGCATGAAGCCTCTGTGGAGGATGCAGACACACAGAGCAAGGTGCGCCAGCTCTATGAAACCACACGGCGCTGGAGCCCCATCGCCTCCGCACTTTCTGAGCTGCTACAGAGACTTGTCACCATCAAGCATCAAGGAAGCACAGGGCTTCCTTCCCCTTCATGTAACTCTCACAGCCCATCCCATGTGACACAGGGCAAGGGTTCTTCATGCATGTGGGGTTTATTCCCCTCCCCTGATGAATACAGAGTGGTAGCTGGGGGATGTTAGATGTGGTCTCCCCTCAGGCGCAGGGGATGAGGACATGGGCCCAGCCACATACCAGCACATAACTGCTTTGCCTGGTATGGGGGAGGACTGAGTACTGTCCTCCAACACAGCTTCTGTGGCTGATTGTAATGCTGTACAACTGTTTCTGACCATTAAATACTGTTGTACTGTGAAAAAAAATCAAAACACATTACCATAGAAAATCGTTAAGATAAAAACATAGGACTTTTTTTTTAAACCTAAAATATCAGTTTTAAGCCAGGCAAGGTGGCACATACTAATAGTTCCAGTACTTGCAAGGGAAGCAAAAGGATCAGGAATTTAAGGCCAGCAGCTTAGGCTACATGAAAGACTATTTTAGAGGGAGGGAGGGAGGAAGGATGGATGATGGATGGGTGGGTTAATTCTGGGCTAGAGAGATGGCTCAGTGGTTAAAGTCTTTACCTCCCAAGCAGAAGAACATAAGCTCAGATCTCAAATACCACATTAAAAAATAAAAAGTCTGAAGGGAACAGTAGTGCCCTGTCATTGTGGCCCCGGAAGGCAGAGCCTGGGAAACCTCAGAGCAAAGAAATCAGGAGGCAGAGCAACTGAGAATGATTCATTCCTAAAGACACCCCTGGTCTCCACGGGCACTCACACTTAAGTACTCACACATACACAAGTGTGTGTGCACATTTGTGTCAACAAGCAAAAAAACCCCAGTTATAGCATTTTATAGTTGTCTGTCCTATATGTTAAAAGAATTAAACCAAGTACCACACAAAAGGATAGATCTCGACTGCTGCTTCAGTTGTTGATCCGAAATAAGTCTCAGGTAAACTGGTAATTGTAGTAGTATGAGCTTGACAGTGCTACAGGAAAACACATGTAAATCAGTTCTAAAAACTTGGGGCTTGTGGTGCATGCATAAGACTCCCTTGGGTTGCTTCTGATGATGTAAAAGAGAAGCAAAGACACACCATTTGTTTTGGGGTGCTGGGAATCAAGCCCACGGCCTTGCACGCTACTATTGACATTCCCAATCCTAAGAAATGCAAAATGTTCAAGGGAATGTCTCTTCATCGATCAGGCTGGTAACACAGTCACACACACACAGAGTTCCCAGCAAGGACACATGACCTCATGACGAACGTGTCTGTATCCTAAATGTGCGCCATTTGGATCCTTCTTGCCCAAGACCGACAAGACTATGAATAGAAGGATGTGTCGTACGACGTTGACAGAAATGCAAATGCTTGACTATGCTCTCTCCCATGCAAGTGATGAGCTTTTGTGCTAGGTCCGACAGACACAGGGTAACTCAGCCCTAAGTTTCATGTCACAGAGATGAAACTAAGTCATTTATCTGACCTTCAAAGAAGTAAAGACGCCAAAAGATACCAGCCAATCTCCAAACGAGGCAGCTTCAGCCTGCTTCATGAGAAAGTCTCCTCTGCTTCTGCACCCCTCCTGGCACGGGGCTCTGGCCCCAGGCCACTGAGCACCTCCTGGGTACTGGGTGCACTCCAGGTACTGAGCGCCTCCCGGGTACTGGGTGCACTCCAGGTACTGAGCACCTTCCAGGTACTGAGCACCTTCCAGGTACTGAGTGCCTCCCAGGTCCACTCTGCTTTAACCTTACGAGCAAAGTAACTTCGCTATAATCAATCTGTGTTTGGTTCTTGTTTCACTTCCCTTGGCCCTCTTCTGTTTATACAGCCAACACCCTCCACTAAGCTCATTGGAAAACTCACTTTTTATAGAATGGAGGTGCTGTCCAATTCTAGAATTGCAAAAGAAAAAAGCCAATTAAGATTATTTAACTTGAGATTAGAGGTAGAGCTTGGTGGGAGTGATGAAGCACCTGCCCATCGTACACAAGACCCTGGTTCCATCCCAAACGCCGCCACCTCCCCTCCCCTCCCAAACCCACTTTGCTCAAAGGTGAGCTTGTGGGTTTAAGGACGTCAGCTGTGCACTCAAGTGACAGTAAACCAAAAGACAGCTGACCTAGACTCCAGGGCGACTACAACAGAGCAAAGAGAAAATCTGTCTGGATAGAAAATGGCGCCGTGTGTGCAATGCTAGGCCGAAGGGGGGGGCGGCATGCAGAGCTGACACGTGCCGTCTGATGGGCAGAATCCAACACGCTGCCGTACAAGGCCAGCAGCTTCCATACTCACTTTAAGTTTTCTAGTTCCTGTTTTCTCAGTGGAGAAGAAGGTGGAGCTGGAATGAATTTATCTCCATCTTGGCTTTTACTGCTGAAGAAGAGAAAGAAAGAGAGAAAGCCTTTTCAGAAGGAAACAAGCCGGCAGAGATAAGATGTGTCCCCTCCCCTTCCCACCAACGCAAGTGTTCACAGCACAGCTTTCCCTTGCCTCGTGCTGCCTCTCCAGAGCCGTGCTGCCCACATCTCTCCTCCAGCTCAGCACCCTGCCGCAGCGGGTCTGCGCCCCAGAGGCCATCTCTCTCTTCTGGTGGCTTTTCTTTTTATTATTATTTATTCAATTGTGGGTGTGTGCGTGTGTATGTGCGCGTGCATGTGTCTGTGTGTGTGTGTGTGTGTGTGTGTGTAGAACCACGGACGGATTCGCGAACCACCATGGACGCCTCCACCTCCTTCTGCCCCGGGATTCACAGGCTCCGCCCTACCAGGACCAGAAGCGCAGGCCGCCCCCGCTTCCGCCTGGCGTCTATACGTGGGATCTGGGATCTGAACTCAGGACCCTCCGCCTGCAAGGCGGAGGCTTAACCCCTGAGCCACCCCTCCAGCCCCCCTCTTTTTTTTTTTTGAGACAGGATCTCATGCCTTCAGATTGCTTTTTACCAGTAAAACCCAATTGGTTGATAGCAAAACAAACAAACATGATCTAAAGGGGAAAAAAAGCCCTGGGATGGAGCTGTGGATTTAAGCAGACCCCACTGGGCCCGAGCTCACACCTTAGCAAGGGAGGAGGCGCTCAGCGTGCGAGAATCTCTGTAAATCTGGGGGCAGCCTGGGTTACAGTGAGACTCCTCTCAAAACAAACAAGAATGGAGAGAAAAGTAGACTTTTCTTTTTTGGGAGGGGGGAGGAGAAGAAATGTGTGTATGTGTAGAAGATATATATAGGTTTGTTCTGTTACCACTAAAACTCAATTTCTAGAGTTGGAAAAATTTTTAATTTTTATTAGAAACATATGGAAATATTCTGATGGTTAGTGATTTATAGAATCTTAAAAGTAGGAGATAACAAGAAATGAGAATTTTTCAGTCAGATCCCAATGCTTGGGAGTCAGAGGCAGAAGAATCACTATGGTAAGTGAAACAAGCCAGGCAAATACTGTCTGATTTCACTTGTGTGGACAATGTGCCACTCAAGCTGAAATCTTTCTTTCTTTTTAAAACACATTTAAGAGAGAGGTGGAAAGGGAGGGAAGAAGGGAGAGGAGCGTGCGGGCCAACAGGACGACTTCCAGGTCACTCCACTGTGGACAGACTCGTCTCCAGCCCTGCGAGCGGGCACTTTACCTGCCGCCCTTCTTTTCCTTTGTTGAGACAGAACTTGTACGGTTTGGACTGGTCCTGAACTCCCTGCAATTTTCCTGCCTCAGTCTCGTGGGCTGGGATTATAGGAGCGTGCTAACATGTCAGCCGACCGCAGTGTTCATTTTAATCAACAAATGCTGCCTCTGATAAACACAGGTCTGCGAGTACGTGTGTGTCAGCACCCAAGGCTAGAGCGCGCCTGAGCGCTGCATTCACAGAACACAAACCGCACGGGCGCTCGAGGGGGCGCTCAGGAGGGGCTCCGTCGGCGGAGCACTCGCCTACACATGGCCCCGGCTCCCTCCGCACCACTGCGTGAGTGACACCTGTCATCCCGGCATGGGCAGGAAGGCTCATTCGCGGCCATCCTTGGCTGCACAGCAAGTTTGAGGCCAACCTTTCCGAGAGGCCTGTCTCAGCTCCGGCTTCCCAGAGCTGTTTCTCTCCTGTTGCGTCTTTCCTCAGGCTCAGGACATCACTCTGTGGCTGAGGCCTGAGTCTCGGGCACAGGGACAGTAAAGATGCTGGGCAAGTGTCAGCTGGCCGGCAGCAAGGTGACGGTTTCTGTTACCACCTTTGGGCATCCATAGGCATGCTCTAGCATGCACACACCTGCACGCACACGCACCCCCACGTGCCCTACACACACATACACGAAAAAAATCTTTGTCACTTAACTTTCACTGTTTCTCTTTTGCAAACACCTTTGCTATGGCTCAAAACAAAGAATCCTTGAGCTCGGCATGAAGCGCAGGGACAGCTCTAAGGACGGGGTCTCGTCAGGAGCTCTTGGGGAGACCCAGGGACCTCGGTACCTGCACGTCTCGCTGCTTTCGCTGCTCTCAGCGTTCCCCCCGAGCTGACTGCTGCTTTTAGATCCATTTTCCTGCTTCGGATCCTGCTGTTCCTCTGGCAACAGCAACAAGGCGTTTCTCAGACAAATGGCCGCGAACTCCATGCTGGCCACCGGGATGGCGGAAGACTGCCCGTCACTGAAAGAGAGCAGCAGGTCAGCGGCGGCCGTGCGCGGACAGGAGCCAGCGCCACAGTCGAGAACAAGCAGGTACTGTCAATGCAGAGCCCACCTCTTAAGAGGCAGAACTTTAATAACAAAGCAGCTGTAAGAGAGAGCTAAAGAATTCAACTCCGAATATATCCTAAGATATAAAAAGTATAATGCACTAAAATATATACAATATATACAGTGTATCCAGAAACAACATTGCATTATGGGCCACACTCTGGTGTCAATCAATATTGAAACAAGAACAGCGCGTGAGGCAACCTGGACAAGGTCAGGGCAGAAACAGAAATAAAGGCAAGAAGGAAAGACAATGGATTTTCATATTTGAGGTTGTTAGCTGATTTTGAGGCCACGTGGAGACCACTCTCTTCCTCTTGCCTAGTGTAGGTTCCACAGGCCCAATTCAGGGTGTCAGGGCTGCACAAGCACCATTTACCAGTTGAGCTATCTCACTCGCCCCCAAACGCTTTTTACCAGCATTACCCTTTCCTGTAATTGTAATTTGCCTGAAATTTCATGCAACTTTCTGTTCGTCTGTTAAACAAAATGATTCATCTTTAGAGAAATACATATTGAGAAATAGCAACAACTGTTGCAGGAAAATGGTGCTTTATTGTAAGCCTTTAAAACCAAGAAAAAACACCAAAAACGTGCGTTAAGGCTGGGACATACCCAGCACGTACAACTCTGGGTTCAAGTCCCAATACTAGGTCCCCCCAACCCCCAGTACAATCAGATGCTGTGGGTACCTCGTAACAGTCTCTTGTAGCCCAGGCTGATCTAAACTCCTGATCCTGCCTCCAGCTCTCAGCACTGGGACTCCAGGTATGTGCCACCAAGCACGGCTGAAGCTTTTCTGCAAGGTGCTGAGGTCTGAACTTCAGAACCCTGTGCACGCTAAGTCACTCTATTTCCTGCACACACCAGGGCCTGGAACCTGTTTTTTAAAAGCAGTACTAGGACTGAACCATGGCCTTGTGACACGCATGCTAGGTGCGCGGGCACGCGTCCATCACTAGGCTGTTGTGTCTCCAGCTCCTATCACCTGGGCTGGACAAGAGGTTACTGCGGCCGGGGCTGGTGACACGCTCCTAAGATGCTCTGAGCCAGAAAGGATGACACCCACCTGTAATCCCAGCACACGGGGAAACTGAGGCAGGGGGCGCAATGATTTCAAAATCAGCTTGGGTTATATCATGAGACCCTTTAGAAACAACCACCACCAAAAGAGGTAATTCTTATTTAAAAGTTGCCCCCAACACTTTTCATGTATCCCAGGTTGACTCTGAATGACCAACTTTTGTTTTTGCTACATAAGCACTCGTGTGTGTGTGTGCGTGTGCACGTGCGTGTGTGCGCGTTAAATCAAAGCTGTCACGTCACGTAGTGGAGATAGGAAGCCAGTACACGTCTCATATGTGTACACTTTCTATTCTTGAGAAAGTTTTTAATCTATGGTTGGTTGAATCCATGGAAGGGGGACTCACATATACAGATAGGGAAACTGGGTGCTGGGTCTGGAGCTCACCCTCCTTTGGACACTAAGCCCTGCTCTGGACCATCTGCCCCACGGCAGCGACAACTCCGGCACGGATCTAACTGTTGAGACCGGGCTTGTGGGTCAGGCCACAGAAGGGGAGATGAAACCTCACCACAGCCTGATTCCTCTGGGAGAGGACCCCACGCATGCCACGGAGTCAACAGAACTGCCCGTGGGCACTAGTCCTGGCGCATACTCACTTGTAGACTGTGTTCTGGATGGACTGTGAGGCCAGCACGATCTTCCGGTGATAGCCCTGGCCCACAATGGACTGCACGATGCCCTTTTTGGTGGGAAGGCCTTTGGTTTCTTGTTCAGAAGTCTACAAAACACCAGGAAGGATCAGCAGCTATCAGAAGGGTGTGAAAAGACCAACTATTAACAGTGTTTTGAAACGAGGCTTTGCTATGCAGCTGGTGTCAAGCCTGCGAGTCTCCTTGGCCTCCTGCACCCACAAACTCACAGACGCGCACGAGATGGCCAGCCACATTCCATCATGACGAGAAAGGAGACCATGAGACTCTGTCTCTACAAGGAGCTGCAGGAATCAAGGTTTCAGGGGTCGTGTGGGTGGGGGTTGTAGTCCTCAGGGGTGCAGCCACGGGTGAGGTGCTCCAGGAAATAACTTCGCACCCATGCTCAGGCAGGCACCCTGATTAAATAAATACAGTGGGGGAGAAAAACGAAGCCCAACACCCCATGCAGGTAGGAGGGGACTTGTTTGAGGGAAGGAGGAGGAAATGTGTGTGTGTGTGTGCGCGCGCGCACGCGCTTGTGCAAGTAAATGTACTGTATGTCCCTGCAGAGGACCAGAGGTGACTCTGGGAATCATCCTATATTGCTTCTACCTCCTTGTTTCACTCTAGATTTCTGAGGCTCTGCCCACCAGGCCGGAAGTGCAGGCCACTTCCACCTGGAGGTTTTTTTTTAACATGGGACCCAGAATCAGAACTCAGGACTCTCTGTTTGTGAACCAGAATCTTAATCCCTGAGCCATCTCTCTAGCCTCCAAAGTTATTTTTCTAAGCACAAATGCTTCTGTAACTCACTCTCTGGTTTCTAGTAATTGTAACAAAAGGCCCTTAATATGTAAAATTATGAATAGATTTAAAAAAAACAAGCAATTTTTAAGGATTCATTCATTCATTTCATCTTCTCATTTACACTCTCTTATCCTGTAGACCAGGCTGACCTAAACTTGAATCACTCCTGACTAGTCTCTCTAGTATTGAGATTACAGGTATGTGCCACAAAACCAGGCCCCTTTTTTGGCATAGAATTACAATGGAAAAAAACCAAGAAAATTTACACGTGATCTAATAAGAGAGCTTTTCTTTCCTTCTTTCTTTCTTTTTTAAAACAAGACAGAGCCCTCGTCTAGGCCTCCATTTTGGAAAATTAAAGTATAAGACTAAGGATGTAGGTAGCATCTTTCCTTGGTGTGCACGTGATTTTTGGTCTGATCCCTACATTCATGCACACGCGCGCGCACACACACACAAAGTAAAAAGGCTAGGAAAGAAGTACAATTAAATAAAGCATTTCAAGGGCATTATCATCCCTTCCTCCCTGCTGTATGAAAGTTACAAATAAGTATTTAGTGCGAAAACTTTCAGGAACACATGTTGCTTTAAAAACTATGTATTTAGGAAGAGGGGGAGGAGAGAGAAAAGAAATTAAATATATATATTATAAATATATATACATACACAGCTCTTTTATATATGAGATAGTTAATATAGTAATTCTTTGCAATTTTAAAAATTTTGACAGTATGTTCTGAGTATCTCTACTGAATACATATGATGCGCTTTACTACCTTCATATTTTAAGGGTAGACACTGGAATATGTATCGCAGTCATTTAACCTTTATAGTATGATGGAAATATAAATGACAATAAAAAATAAATCAAAAACAGAAAGGAGGGGGACACATGCCTAGCATGTGGGGTGGTGGAGATCAGAAGACAACTTCTTAAGTTGCTTCTCCCTTCCCACCATGTGGGCTCTGGGGATTGGACTCCGCCCCAGACTTGTGCAGTACCCACTTTTACCCACTGGTGATCTCGCCAGTGCAGTTGAACACATTTCTTTCTACGCTCTCATTCCTCATCAGTCCTTCTCTAACCACTGGTGCCCACGCGCCACGCCCGCCCGCCTGCAGAGGGCAGCGGTGCAGCAGCGAGCCTCCTAGGCGCTCCATTCCACAGCTGACTCTGACAGCAGAGACTGTCCTTAAACTCAGTGCAGGTGGAAGAGGAAACGATGTCTCGTGTCCCCAGGTATTTCTGGCTTTCCACGAGACAAGAGCAGGGGCGGAGGACCCGGGGTTCAGAGAGTTTACCCAGCAGCACTCACCCCTTTATTGGCAGCAATGCAGCACTCGGCCAGCCGCAGCCAAAGGCGGGGATTGGCATGATAAACCTGGACGGCTTCGATGAGACACTCGAAGGCGGCAAGAGGCCTGCCGATGTGCAGCAGCTGGATGCCGCAGTTGTGCAGCAGCTCGTACCTCTTGTTGGTCAGTAAGGTGCACATGGGCCGGCCGGAAAACTTTTTAGCTAGTGATAAATATCGGAAACCACATCATTCAAGTAACAGCTGCATCTAACACTTAATTCTGCTTAGCAAACACTACCGTATGTAAAAAGAACCACAATTTAAACTGCAGCGCTCTTGACTGGGGGAGCGCCATGCTAACTCCAATCCAGTAGGAGTGCACTGCGAGGGGCAGACATGCCCTGATGCAGGAACAGAGGTGAGTGTGACGTGCACATTCCTGCCAGCCACCAGCCCCTTCCTCACTTCCACAGCCAGAATATCCACCTTTCAACTGAGCTGCCGTGTGCTCAATGAGTCACCGTCCACAACACTACCACTGGGGATGTAAAAGACATTCTTATCATTAAAAAACTGCATTTACCATCACTGCACACAATGTGCACACGTGTGTGTGTGTGAGTACACGTATGACATGGTGCACATGCAGCAGAGGACAACTTTGTGGAAAACCTTTTGTTTCCTCCCACTTGTGGGTTCTGGGGACTAAATTCAGGCTGTCAGGCCTCACGGCGTGCACCTGTGTCTTTCAAAGCAGACAATGGCTGGATTTCAATCGTGTCGCATCAAGGGTGAAGTCATGTGAGTGCTGCAGGGCAGATCTCAGGCATCCACGAAGACTGTGAGGTGCCGTCGCATGAAGCTCTAGAATCACTCAAAGCTAGCCTGACACGCCCAGAATCCTAACGTTGACGGACTAAAACTGGTCTGGAACATTCTCGCGCATGACCACTCATTTGAATCCATAAAAAAACAGGATGCACCTTACATGCCTGACAATTCAGAATTGCTCCCAACACCCTGACGTCAAAATGGCAGTATGTGCTACTGGGCGCGGCAGCAGTAAATGCCCGCATCACGCGGCCAGCACCAGCCAGCACTCTGAGCGTGTTTCTGGGCTCCGAGCCCTGCTGTCCCCTGTGGGCGGGGCTTACCTGGGTCAGTGTTCCCCGCACTGAGCTGAGCGCAGACACTGTCGTTTTCCTGCAGTGCCTTCTTCAAGTAGAAGATCCCCAAATTGTGCTTGCTCATGGCAAAATGGATGCAGCCAAGATTATTCCAGAACATGCACCTCAAGCATTCACCTGAGAAAAGCAAAAAACACTTTTGCTCTTGATGTTCTTCTCCAGGCTTACTGACCGTCAGTTCCATTTCTATTTGCACTCATTCCCAGAGAGCAGCTCATGAGGCATTTCAACGCAATAAATTATTTTTAAAGTTGTAAACTTTTCTTTCAAAATCTTATTAAAAGATAAAATGATAATAGCATTATTCTTGTGTTTAAATATTTTTATTTTGTGTGTGTGTGTGTGTGTCAGAGGGCATGGTGTGTTCTATGGAGGATCAAGGGAGATTTCAGGAATCATCTTAGATTGCTTCTAACTCCTTTTTGTTTCGCTCTGGGATTTCTTAGGCTCTGTGCTACAGGTCATCACCATTTCTGCCTGGTGTTTTTACGTGGGACCTGGGATTCAAACTCAGGTCCATCTGCTTGTGAAGCAGAGTCTTAATCCCTGAGCTATTTCTCCAGCCCATATGTTTTTTTAAAGACAGAGTTTCACACATAGGCCAAGATGACCTAGAACTCACTACGTGGTCCAGGGTAGGTGGACCCTCCTGTCTCAGTTTATAGAGCGTGGAGTACAGGGTGGGGTGATGGAAAGGGAGGGGCGGCACAGGGTGGTGCAGAGGTCATATCTGGCAGGTAGATCATTTTGAAGCAGTGACGCTGCTTGAGAAATGGGGAGGTGGCTCGGTGGGTGAGGCGTCCTCCACACAAGCACGAGGACCTGGACTTAGACTCCTGGCATCCGTGTAAAGAGCCGGGTGTAGTGGCAAGGGTCTGTAGCTGCAGTGCCGGCGGAGAGGGGGGGACAAGGGTCTGCAGCTGCAGGCAGGGAGGGGGACAAGGGTCTGCAGCTGCAGGCAGGGAGGCGGGCGCCCTGGGCTCACTGGCCAGTCTAGTCAATGACTGTTCAGCGAGAGACTGGCTCAAAAGCAAGTGGAGAGTGGCTGAGGGAGACATGACTTTGGCTCTAGCCTCACAGACATGCTCGCGTGTACACGTACATGTGCGCGTACACAGAGGGAGAGAGGGAGAGAGAGAGAGAGAGGTTAAAGAAACAATGAAGTAATGTTCTTTTGATCCAACGCCAGCCTCGAGGAAGCAGAAATATAAAGATTCGGTCTGAAAGTTCCCACGATCCTCCTGCCGCAGCCTCCCCAGTACTGAGTTGCAGCCCGCGCCACCACGCCTTGCTTAGGACATTTTCCTTTGAAGATGAGCGGCGATTCACCTGAAGCAGCAACGCCCACAGCGCGGCCGCCAAGAGTAAGCCCGCGCCGGGTTCTCTCACCTGTCCGCATGAATCCTGGGTGCTCGGCAATGTTTGAACTGTTCAGCAGCTTCACGGCCTTTCGGTAATTGCCCCTTAAGTACTCAAAGTTGCTTTTAAGAAACAAGGAGGGCGCAGACTGTGGAGCAAAGAGCAAAGTGAGGGACATTCGTCTCAGCTGCTGATGCACGTCACGATCGCACCGCTGTGCACACACGTGTTCGGCGCACAAATGCATCGGCCGTGTCACATGACAAAAAGCCTATGCTTCACCATCTTACAACCCACAAAACCGAAACCTATCAGAAACCACCCTGCAGGAATTAGAAGCATCTGGAGAACATGGTCTGCAGAGCACGACGCTGGTTCAGCACGGGGCTGGCTGCGTCCAGCCTGTCTGTGCGCAAACCATCTCCTGCCTTCGTGGTGGAGAACGCAGGCCCAAGCCAGCCAGGTGACACCAGGAAGAGGACTTTCACTCTGGTGGGAGGGCGAGCTCCTGGCTTGTCTTTTTGTGTGTGTGCGCGCACCATGCACAAGGGCATGTGGAGGAGAAGCCGATGCTGCGTGTTTTCTGCAACTGGTCTCTCGGTTGCACCCACACCTCCCATCATCGCCACCAGCCAGCCAGCTTGCTGTGGGGATTTGCTATCTGCACCCCAAGTGTAGGATCACAGGCAGCTGCCACACCTGCTCAACTCTGATGGATCCGCAAGTGCTTTAGCACTGAGCCATACCCCTGTTTTTTCTTTTAATTTTTTAAACAAAATTTTGGTTGTTTTTGAAAGAGCCCAGGTTCACCTCTTCATGTAGCCAAGGCTAGCCTGATCCTCCTGCCTCCACTGCCCACGTGCTGGGGTTACATCCTTCTCCCGGGAAGGATCCTGGGGACTGAACCCAGGGCTCCCAACCTTTCACCTCTCAAGCCCCAGGGCTCCTCTCTCAGGGGCCAGCAGCACCTTCCCCAGGTAGGAAAGAAAACGCAGCGTCTCTCACAGACGGGTCTCTCGCAACAGAAAGCAAGCTCTGTTGGGAGCGCTAGCGGCATAAATCTCGCTTGGGGTCGCAGCAGATCTCCATCTGCTGAACACCCCCAGGTGTGCAGGGCCCACTGCCGTCCAGCTGGGCTACGGATCCCGAGCCAGTCAGCTCAGCACGGGGGCGCTCTCCTTCCAAGGTCAGGGTCTTCCTTCGCTCGGCCTTTCCGGACACCAAGGAACGCACAGTCCTCTGCTCTGGGTGGAGGCCTGCCCACCAAGGGTTCCGGAAACCACATTAGATAGACATTAACTTGACAACTGAAGGCTCTGAGCTCTGGGCATAGTTGTGAGAAATTAGTGGTTAAGCCCTGAGCAAGTCTGCAGGAGATTGTCTAGTTGATGGGGAGGATCCAGCCCAAGTGGGTGGGACTTATTCATCTGAGCATGTGAACAAGATGGAGAAAACCTGTTGAAGTTGGCATCTTTCTGCGTACTTGGCAAGTGAGGATTGTCCTTCTCAGCATCCCATGGATTTTGGCCCTTGGTGTGGGCTCCTGCCAAGCTGGACAAGGAACTAGAACTAACAATTGTGACCAAGAATAAAACCCCTTGTTCCCTTAAGCTGTTTGGTCTCGGACTGAACGGCAGCTTGCAGGCCAACTGCTGCAGACCTCAGGCGACAGCTGTCAAGTCCTCCAGGGCTACAGCTCCTTTAATAAAGGCTGATCAATGGTCAGCCTTTCTATTTTAACCTAGAATTGTTCTAAACAAACAAACAACAAAACAAAGCCACCTCACCAAGGCATCAGCCAGGGGGGGTTCATCTGGATGTAGCCTGAGGTTTCTAACCATTGTATCCTCAGGATTTCACACTTCTTTCCTAAAACCACCAAGATGGCTCCTAATTCTGCTTCTCTCCTGTATTAAATAGTTCATCGATGAATAGTGAGAGGGATAAGTTAGAGGAGGGAGAAACTGCAGGATTAACATCCTATGGTAGACGCTCTTGCACCTGCGCTTGCATGTATGTGCATGATTCAAGCATGTGGCTGCCTGTAGCTACACACACGATGCCCAGAGCAGACCTGGCGTGTCCACTGCTCTCCACCTTACAGTCCTGAGACAGGATCTTACTGAACTGAGTTTGCTGCTTAGCCCAGCCCGTCAACTACAACATTGTGTAACTACCGGGAACACTATGGAGAGGGGACAGGAGGGGCATGGGGAGGCGCTTACATTGCCTGCCGCGTTCATGACCGACTTGATCTCCCTCTTGCACGCTTTCAGAGACTTCATCTGGATGTAGGCTCTCACTTTGTACTGCGGCGAAAAGGCGAGGTTGTGAGACGGAGGCTCAGTGACCCGCTCAAGGGCCACCGCAGGTCACAGCTTCACACCAAGTACTTGCGGGAAGATGTTTCAAAGTACTTTTTTTTTGTGGTGCTAGTGACTGAAACTCTAAAGCACCAGACATCCTAGGCAAACAAACGTTCTACAACTGAACTAAAATACTCATTTTTTGATAAGTCTTGGAATATACTCCAAAACACTAAAAATATGATAGAAAGTTATATCTACATCCCACCCAAAAACATTACGAATCTCTATCTACATACAGTTCATTAACAGCGCTTTGAAATTCTACAAACTGACCTGATTATACAATACATTCCAGTCTATTCATCTCAAACTTTGGATGGCAACTGGGAAAAATCATACTGCATTATTGCCTTAAGCAAAATACACTTAGTGGGGGCTGGAGAGAGCTCAGGATTAAGACTCTGCCTTGCAAGCGGAAGATCCTGATTTCAGATCCCAGATCCCATGTAACTCCAGGTGTAAACGGCTATAGCCTGAACTTCCAGCAAAAAGAGTTATAGCAATCCAGGATGATTCTCAAAGTCACCCTTGGGCCTCCACAAGGATACGTAGTGCCCTTTGATACATTTACACACACACACACACACACACACACACACACACACACATGCAAAATAAAGTTTTTTAAAAAATATGCTTAGTGGGATAAATGTACTTTTTAAAAAATTTATTATTTATTCAATTGTGCGTGTATGTGTGTGTGTGCGCGCGAGCGCGCGTGCGTGTGTGTGTGTGTGTGTGTGTGTGTGTAGAACCACGGGCGAATTCGGGAACCACCATGGACCGCCTCCATCTCCTCCTCGTTTACTTTGCCCCGGGATTCACAGGCTCCGCCCTACCAGGACCAGAAGCGCAGGCCGCCCCCGCTTCTGCCTGGCATCTATACGTGGGGTCTGGGATCTGAACTCAGGCCCTTCCGCCTGCAAGGCAGAGGCTTAACCCCTGAGCCACCTCTCCAGCCCCAGTGGGATAAATGTACTTTTTTAAGAAAGAATTTTTTAAAAATTTTATTTTTCTTGAATGCACGTGTGCAAGTGTGTGTGTGTGTGTGTCCCTGTGAAGGACCAAGGGTGACTTCGGGAATCATCCTGGATTGCTTCTACCTCCTTTTTGCCTCACTGTGGGATTTTTCCAGGCTCTGCCCTCCAGGGCTGGAAGTGCAGGCTGCCATCATTTCCACCTGGCGTTTTCATGTGGGACCTGGGATCTGAGCTCAGGACCTTCTGTTTGTGAGGCAGTCTTAACCCCTGAGCTGTCTCTCAGCCCAAAAAATGTACTTCTGAAGAAACAAACACTCATGCCTGAATCACAGCACACTTCCCGACTCACGCGGCCAAGTGAGCCCGCAGTGCCCGTGCACAGAAGCACACTGCCTGGCCCGGAAGCACACTACCTGGTGTATCTTGGACTTTGCAGCTTCTGTCAGAGCTCCACTTTCAGCCTTGTGATTAGATCCATCTTTGCTGGTATTATTGCCAGTCTGCACAATGGGGAAACAGAGTTTCATCAAAATTAGAGATCCGTGACCATAATGCATTTCAAGGCGAGCTCTAAGAGCTCCCAGGGATCATTTCCAAACATAGCACTTGCAATCTGCTTTCAAGATGCCGTGCACTTCACTGTCAGAAGCTTCCAGACTCCACTCGGCCTTAGTGGCTCTTCTCTTCTGTGTCATTCTGCCCCAGCCCTCCTTTCCTATGTATTCATTTGTATTTTTTTCTTGCATGTATCAAAGGACACTGTGTGTGTCTGTGGAGACCCAAGAATGAATTTGGGAATCATCCTAGATTGCTTCTGCCTCCTTTTTACATCTGCTCTGGGATTTCCCAGGCTCCCCCTTCCAAAGCCAGAAGTGGAGATTGCTGCTATTTCTACCTGGTGTTTTTAGCTGGATTCAGGATTTGAACTCAGATCCTTCTGCTTGCAAGGGAGAATCTTAACCCCTGAGCTATCACTCCAGTCACAGTCTTTTTTTCTGAGTGAGGCTATTTGAATATTCAAATCAAGCATTCAAACCCCTGGAAACATCTCTTAATTTCCCTCCTCCCTGTTCATGAACTCATGTTATTGCGCCCGTCCTTTTCAAACAGACGCACCTGTGGGCTGCAGTATCTCCATTTGTCATATCAGAACCTATCATGGTTTACAATGTACCTGAAATAAACGGATTATTTCACCAAATGCCACCAGAACCAATATAAAGATGAAATACTTTGGAACACAATATACAATATTTGGAAGATTACCAGTATTATTCAACGGTTAGAAAGAGGGATGGAGCGAGAGGGGGAGAAGGGGGAAGAGGGGGGGAGAGAGAAGAGCGCACATGTATGAATGCCACAGTGGATGGATGAACGTCGTTTGGAAGTCAGTTACCTCCTTCCGCCACGTGGCTTTGGGGACTGGCTCAAGTGCTGTGTTGGTGAGCAGGAGCCTTGCCCCCTGGACTATTCTGTGGGTCTAAAGGAAGCCTTTTATGTGTACGTACTTCTTAATGTTAGAAGGCAGACTACTAGGTTTGGACCAATAAAAACAATCCAAACAAACCAGGTAGTCTTAATGTGAACTGTACCTCAATGATGCTATTGCGCATTATTTTAGGGTTGTGAGGTGAATGGACAGGTGAAGATGCCCACACAAAGCTGCTGGCTTGAATTTGGTCACCAGAACCCATGTAAAGATAAAAGAACACCAGCTCAAGAAAGCTCTCCTCTAACTCCACACGGGCCACGGCACGGTGCGCCCCCAATCACACTCACACAGAACGAAGAGAGTAACGTTGGAAAAGGTATTGTTCTTGATAGCCAATGCGAATCCTGCGTCCCTGCAACCCGCAGCAGCTGGCCTCGCGCACCCACCTCATTCTTGCCGTTCCTGCTGCTGCTCCCCTGCGAGACCATCTTCTCCAGAACGGCTAGGAGATGCAGCGCTCTCTCAGCCTGGTGGGTCAGTATGTACAGGTCCACGAGCAGGAAGCACACCGCCTGGGCGAACTTTTCTTCTGGCGGAACAAAGAGAAAAGGAACGTCGCACCCAAGGGCAGGTGGCACCTCGATGACCTCGGAACCGAGCGCAGAAAGCGTCCAGCGTTACTCAGCTCCTCTAGATCCGGAAGACAGCAGCTGTCCCTCCGCCGGGGCCTCTGCTGGGACCCAGAGGCAGAACCTCTCTGCGCAGTACTCGCTGAACGCCGGCCTCGTAACGGGAACGCCAGCGTCGGTGGGAAGGACTCAGTTACGCTTCTTCGCCCACGACTGACTGACTTACCCAAGCCACAAGGCCTGGCCGCCTCTCCGGAGCCCAGTGCTCCTGACCCCTCGGCCCCAAGAAGCCGCTGACACCAGCTTGAGTCCACCAGCCCGACGGCTCAGCTTGAGTCCTTCTAGGGTGCAGAGCCCCAGCTGCAAGACTCTCCCTAAAAAATCACATGGTCCACCTCCTTTCTACATCAGCCTTCATGTTCCAATGCTCTGTCCTTAAGCTCTAAGGCAGCTTTTGAACTCATTCCACTTTTTAAAAAATTATTTATTCAATTGTGCGTGTATGCGTGTGTGCACATATGGTGTGTGTGTGTGTGTAGAACCACGGACGAATTCGGGAACCACCATGGACACCTCCACCTCCTCCTTGTTTACTCTGCCCCGGGATTCACAGGCTCCGCTCTACCAGGACCAGAAACGCAGGCCGCCCCCGCTTCTGCCCGGCGTCTATAAGTGGGGTCTAGGACGCGAACTCAGGACCTTCTACCTGCAAGGCAGAGGCTTAACCCCTGAGCCACCTCTCCAGCCCCCTTATTCCACTTCTTAAAGAGTCAGTCTCAAGGTGTCTCTCCCTAAGGGTGTCATGTAGCCCAGGCTGGCCTCAAACTCTGTGTAGCTGAGGGTATCTCCTGGACCACCCCCACTTCCTGGTGCTGAGATGCAGGCATGGGGCACATCCCAAGCTCCCCCAGTCTGTCGGCTCATCTTGCTTATCCTTCCTTCCCTCCTCCCTCCTTCCCTCCCTCCCTTTCTTTCCTCCCTCCTTCCCGCTTTCCCACACTTGAACACGTGTGTGTGTCTGTGTGTATCGCAGGGCACTGTGTGTGCCTGTGGAGACCCAAGGGTAACTTCACAAGTCATCCTGGATAGTTTTTACTTCCTTTTGCTCCACTTTGGGGTTTCCCAGGCTCCACCTTCCAGAGCTGGAAGTTCAGGCTGCCGCCATTTCTACCTGGCCTTTTCATGTGGGACCCAGGATCTGAACTCAGGTTCTCTGCTTTCGAAGTAGTCTTAATTCCTGAGCCATCTCTCCAGCTCTCGGTTTTTAATATGTATTTTAACGTGTGCGTGTGTGTGTGTGTAAAGAGAAAGAGAGAAAAGGAACAGGGGATGCATGCCAGGGTAGTGAGGTCAGAGGGCAACGTTTGAAAGTCTCTTTTCTCTTTCTACCATGTGGCTCCAAGCCTGAACGGAGCATTTCTCCAGTCCTCCCACCAGAAGGCGTGATAACCATCTTCAAGACAGGCGCATGGGGGTAGGGGGACAAAGGATGGGTCAGTGGGTAAGGCACCTGCTCTCAGCCCTGGTAACCTGATTCAAGCTCCTGGCCATCACGTGGGGAAAGGAGAGAACTGACCTTTGACCTCTACCTAGGCACCAGGGCATGCACACTCTTTTAAATAAATGAATATTTAGAAGAAAAAAACTTAATATTGGGAGGAAGTGCTAAAAAGGAAACTTGGATTTCTCTGAATGGCTGCTTTATGTATTTAAAAACAAATTTAGAAAAATTGACACAGTTTTTCCTTACTTCTCCATGCGTATGCACGTACATTCTATGTATGTAGAATACAGCAGACAGACCAACCTTGGATGGCATCCAGGTACTGTCTGCCTTTACTGAGACGGGGTCTCTCGGCAGCTTGCCGAGCAGGCTGGGTCAGGCTGGCCAGCAAGCCCCAGGGGTCCACCTGTCTGCACCTCCCCACGGTCCCACAGGCACGTGCCGCCACACTAGGCTTCCTTGTGGTTCTGGGGAGGGCACGGAGGATTGCCAGCTCGTGAGGCAAGCACTTCACTGACTGAGCTGACCACCTTCCCATCCCCCAGGTGCAGAGTACTGACATGGGATTCTGATGCAGGTCAGTACTAGGTGACAGCACTAGAGGATTTTGCAAGTACGACAGGTAACATTTTTCAAGTGACAGATAACATACCAAAAGGTTCTATGAACTGATACAGTTTTTCACCAACCGATATGGCCTCCGTATACTGCCGCAGGTGGTACAGAATGACTGCTTGGTTATAGTACAGCATGCTGTTCTCAACATCATCTAATCCATCCATTTCTTCCACAGCTGAGTGCACCTATTAAAACAACCGACAGAGAATGTATTCTAACAACGTAAGGAAATAAAGAACCCAGATGGAGGGACTCAGTGAGCTCCCAGCAGCCTGGGCTACACAGCGGGATCCTGACTCGAATCGTTTGCATGGATAGACAGGAACACAAGACACCTCCTCTTCTTTTACACAACTCTGAGATGAACACAGGACCGTGTGCATGCTAAACAAGCAGTACAACTGAGCTGCACCCCAACACCTAAGGTCAGCTCTTTTCCTCTTCCTAGTACTTCCTAGTACAAACCCAGAGCCTGGCTCATGCAGATGAGCTCTCGCTACCACTGGCCACAGCACCAGCCCGATGCCAACATGGACTTCCTCTTTCCTCCAAGGTCGGGCATCCTGCCCAAGCTGAGCTCGAGTGACCACAGCCCAGCTTTCGCACGGACAGAGGCACAGATGCACACAGCCACGCCCAGCTCCATCTTGCTCTTCTCCCACTCTTTCAACAGCACCTCCAGGTTTTAATTTCTCCTCCTCACCACTAAGAAGAGGTCTTGTCTGTCAACATGGTTTCTATTATGGTGGGATTCCCATGCTTTAGCTTCATGAGACAAAAGAGGTCATGACCTTTCCCACAAAACATCACACAGAATGCACAGGTATAAAAATGACCGTGTTTTAGAAAGACCAGAAGCAGTTGTGAAGCTGGGCAGTGAAGGGTTTCGGGGGCCAGCCTGAGCTGCACAGGGAGCTCACGACCAGCACGGACCACACAGGGGGGACCCTGTTCCACAGAGCAAGTGACCAGGACCAGCCGTGAGTGCATGAGCTGTCGCCATGGCAAACCTGGCCACTGGAGTCCGACCCCAAAAACTACCTGGTGGAGGGAGAGAACCGACGTCTAAAAAGCTGTCTTCTACATGTGCACCAAGTACTCCCCGCTCTTTCTCCCTCCCTCAAATAAATAAGCATTAAAAAAAAAATAAGCAAAAAATAGCTAACCAATCACACCCCAGGCTTGTTAAAACTTTGCCAACCTTGGAACACAGACATTCCATGTTCTACATCAGGAAAGCAGAAACCCTTGTCGAAATCCTCTGTGGCTAGGAGGCGTATCTTGGGGGTTTAGTCTCATATTAAAAATGAATAGAATTTTTTTTAAGTAACAACAAAAAACACTGTCTTCCTTGATGGGTGGAATGAGCTTTCATAGGCTTCACGAGAACCCTACAAGCTGCAGTTGACAGCACAAGAAAACAGCCATAAAATTCTGCTTTTTGAAAATAATGGCTTTCTCCTTTTTGTTCTTCCCTGAGACAAGGCCTCATCCTCATTCTGTAGCTCAGGCTGGACTCAACTTGTGACAAACCTCCTCCTGCAGCCGCCCAGCTAGTAGGATTGCAGTTTTGCTCCCATTTTAAAGGTAATGTATATTTTCCTAAGTTTCACAATAACTCCATAATTACATATAATACATGGAGCTGGAATTCTAGCTACATTAATGCTAATTTTTCTTTGTCATTACAAAAATTACTATGCAACATCATATGAATAATTCTAAGAGCGGTATGTCTCCAGATCATGCAGTGGGGTTTTGATACACATGGACCGATACACATGCACGATGTGGCTAAAGGCAGGGGGCCTAAAGGTTGGGGGACATGGAGACTTATAATCAAGACTTCATTTGCTCACATGGCGGCTTGGCAGGGAAGGAGGATTTGAAGCCACAAAAGATCCTGACTAGCCAACAGTTCAAGGGCTCAGGAGGTTTTTATAGTATCTATGTACTGACATACTATCTTCAAATAGTAAAAATAGTGTCTTTAAATAGAGAAAACTTCATTTCCCAAAAAAGGCAGCTCTTCCTATACTATTTTCTATTTGAGAAGAGTGAGTGTAGCGAGGTATCTCTTTCTGGCCCTCCCCCCAAGGCCTCTTGCTGGCTTTCTGGTTCTCACTTTGGTCAACAAGCCCCAAGGACCGAGCTCTCTCTGCCTCCCCAGTGCTGAGCCTGGAATAATACTTGCATACAAACAAAATACCAGCAAATGTTTCAGAGCATATTAGAAATTCTGCCATGAAACTCAGACAAGAAATCATATATATTTCCCTTAACTATTTGTATTCCACACATTAACACAACAATTTTTTTTAACAGTTGAATTCGTTTATCACCTGATTCTTCAGCTGGTTAAGTGTTTGTCTCAAATTATCTGTTGTTGTTTGGTTACTTTTAAAAAACTCAGCTACTGCTGTATTCAAAGTTATCTTATAATCATCTTTGTTTATATCTTGGAGACAGGCAAGGTGTTGAAGACAGGCATCATAATTTCCAGACTAAAAAACAAAACAAAACAAAACAAAAGCTACACACATATACACACAAAATACATATCAGCTTTAAGAACAATACATCACTTCAAAATGTTACTCATCTTAACATTGTTTTAAAAGACAGAGTTCCCACCAATATTCAAGATGAAAGTACTAAAAACACTGCTCGCGTCCTTGAAGATTGTTGATGTTTTCACTTTAAGACTCAAAATCTTGCATTAACGGATATATCTACACACACATATAGACATGATAGATATGCTGGTATACTTGTGCATATACTGCTAGCAGGATATAGGGAGATAAGAAAGGGAATATAATTAAATTTCAAATTCTAGCAAACATACTTTGACTGGGAATCAAAAGTCTACCACTGACGTACAATCCTGATAAATAAAGTTTTTTTTTTCATACTCTTCAATGTCAGAAAGATTATAATTCTGACATTTGGGGTTCTCTTTAAAGGACACGCAAGACAGAGAGTTGAACAGGGGAGATCTGAAATGGCAAGACTGACCCACATAGTTACAAGCCCAAATTTAAAAGACTCGAAAAACATGTTCATATGAACAAAAATTTGAGTTTGGCTCAAAATACTTAAACCTTTTTTGCAACGAGACACTAGAATGCAATCTATTTAAAAAGACGAATCTCTCTAAACTTCATCCCTGAATCATCACAGAACTGCTTATAAAACTAAAATTCGCTTTGGAGGGGTTCCTCTGCGGTGCCCCGACGGGGCTGATGAGGAGCTGGTCTTACGGTGAACGCCTGGAGAGCGCTGGCCGACAGCTCCTTCTCCTGGTCCGTGGTCCCCGCCGACTGGCCCGGCGCTTCGTGCTTCTCCGAGCCCTGATCTGCAAACACAAGGTTTATTGGTCCTTAGAAATGACACCCACAGGAATCTGCTCCTCTCGTTTGGGGGTTGGGGGAACAGGGAGTGTGGAGACAGGACTCAGGTAGCCTGAAGCTGGCTCTGACCCAGAACTCCTGATGCTTCTGGCTCCACCCCCACCAAGGGCTCGGACAGCAGGGTACACCTCCCTCAGCCTTTTCTTGTGGCACCCGGGATCTGGAGCTGAGCTGAGAGTGTCCAGGCCCGCCCGGTCACAAGAACCCGCGCCTCCGAGAACTGCTCCGTTCCTGCACCATGTTAACATATAAGGAAAACCCACGGGCCTAGGCGTGGACTCCCGGCTGGTGGAGACCCCTGGCCTGACAATGCAGGGCTCTTAGCCACATCAGACCCCGAGTCAGGCCCGGCAACACAGCCCTGCAATGTCACCAGGAGGACTACGCGGTCCCCGAGGCTCCTCCCCAGCACAGGTCTGCTACCGGAATGGCGGCACAGGCTCGTGCACACTGGCAATGCCAGCCCTCGGAGGTGAGGTCAGGGAGGGGAGTGGTTCTAGTCGCCCCGGCCACCAGGCAGGACTGTCTGAAAGAAAAGACCGGTGGGAGGGACAATCCCCCAGGGGGAACACTTGCCAGCTCCTGTCCCTCCTCCCTTCAGGCGACCCACGCTCAAAGGACTCACGAACGTATAATACCAGTACCCAGGAGGCAGAGATGGAGGATCAGGAGTTCAAAGCCAGCCTCAGCAACACAGACAACTCAGGCCAGGTGTGCTGCATGAGATGCGTCTCAGCCTCTAAACCTCCACAACCCCTTCACGAAGAGATGACTCGTCTAACTGTCTCACAGCAACCAGACATTCAGAAAAGCTTTACATAAGTTATCACCAGTTAGTCTAACTAGAAGGACATTCACTCCAGCTTGTGGACAAGGAGATCCTGGCTCAGAGAAGTTAGGAAGGGGACTTGTCCTTCTTAATCTCCCTACATTCCAGAATGCTGTTCAGAAGCACCCCATGGGGTTAGGTTGGGGCCGAAGCTGGCAGTCTGCCCAGACTTCTGTTCCAGTATTCTCTGTTGTACCCACACGAACCCTTCCCACCCTATATTTCCGAAGAGAGTACCCAGAGAGAAAACCTCCACAACACTTCTTAAGGGTTGCCTAGATCACAATACACAGACATGGTTTCACACACGCATGGTGGCACACGCCTCTAATCCCAGCACGAGGGGTGGAAGTGGGAGGATATGGATATCAATACTCGCCTAGGAAATGGGAGTCCAACGTCACCCTGGAGGCGCAGTAAGACAGACACCCCCACACATAATTTCACTTGAAGCTATTTGAAATATGAAATGAAGTACAAGCCTTAATTAATCAATGTAAATAAAACGATAGTGTATTGAGACTGTAATCGAGTAGTGGAGCTCTTGCCTAGTATTAGTCTTCTAAGAGTGTGTGTGTGTGTGTGTGTGTGTGTATGTGTGTACCAGAGGGCACTTGAGTGCCAGTGGAGGCCCAAGGGTGACTTCAGGAATCACCCTGGATTACTCTACTTCCTTATTGCTTTGTTCTGGGGTTTCCCTGGCTGCACCTTCCAAGTCAGAATTACAGGCTGCCGCCATTCCTGCCTGGTAACTTTACATGGGATCTGAACTCAGGTCCTTCTGCTTGCAAAGCAGGTTTTAACCCTAGCCATCTCCCCGGTCCTTGTCTAGTCCTGGTTCAATCACTATTATCTGCACACGCGAAACAAAGCACAGAGCCGGAGATGTAGCCTAGTTGGTAAAATGCCTGCCTGGTATGCATGGGCCCTGGGTTTAATCTCCAGCGCTGAATAAGTCAGAGATGGTGGTGCACGCCCTGGTATTTAGGAGGTGCAGGCAGGAAAACCAGTGTTTCATGGTACCCTCAGCTACTGAGTTCAAGCCCGGCCTGGGACAGGAGACCCTGCCTCAAAAAAACAAAAAAAAATGAAACAAACCAAATCAAAATCAGTGTTGGCTTAGGAGGCCTAGAGAGAAGGATGGGTGGTGGGATCCAGGAGTCTCAGAGCAGCCTGAGCGATACAGCGCGCCTTGACTTGAAAGGATAGAGCAAGCAAGCAAGAGACCCCACGTGCACAGAAGCACCGAGCAGCACACAGCTCCTCACACCACAGAAAAACAGACGAGCAAAGGAAGATGGCTAAGGATACAGCTGAGCGGCAGAGTATGTGGATAGTCCTTGGTCTGATGCCCAGAACCACAGGAGAAGGGAGGTGGGGGTAGTGTAGTGCTTACGTAGCATGTGCTAAACCATAGGCCAATCCTCGATTCTGCAAACCAAGCAGGCAAGTAAACAAAAATCCACTTTCCAACATGAAAAACAAAATCTACTAAGTTAGTTTTATACAATTAAAACTCGTTTTTGCAAAACACACACCACTCACACACATTATCTAAATATGCACAGAATTAAATATATCAACTTTAATGGTTAGTTCTGGGAAATGGGATGGAGGGAATTCACTGTACTCATGCTTAAACTTTAATGGGCATATATTATCTAATATCCTGCGTTTTGAGACAGGTTCTCAAGTCGCCCAGGCCGGCTGCCTCTGCTGCCAGCCTGAACTGCAGGTGCACAGCAGCCTGGCTTGAGTGACATTCTTGCCTGGGCCTTCTGGGCCCTAGCGTTAGTCACTTTGCTGGACAGCAGGGCACCCTTGTAATCCACAAGTGGGAGGCTGAGAGCTTGACGCCATCCTGGGTTACAGCATGAGACACTATCTCAATAAAACGATAAACAGTGGGGCGAGGAGGAGGAAGGAAGGAAGGGAGGGAGGGAGGAAACGAGAAAGATCAGAAGGGAACGCTCAACAAGTCACCAAGGCATTAGGGATTTTTATCTTTTTCTACTTTCTAAGCCAGGCTCTTGCTCCACAGCTCATGGTGGCCTAGAATGCACTATGTCGCCCAGGCCTGGCCCCAAACTCATGGCCATCCTCCTCCTTGGCCTCATAGTGCTGGGTGGCAGGCATGAGCCTCCGTGCCCAGCTAGGGATTAAAGATCTGAAGCTTCTACCCTTCACTAAAGAAATGAAATCAGAAAACTTAAGACAAGGAGCTGGAGCCAGCAGATGACTACGTGAACTGCGTCCCCACGCATACACTATGGCGTGTGTAGTCACATACATACACAAACACAGAACTAAATACTAAAAAAGACTTGGGTCACAAGATCCTGATACTTTTTACTCTGAAAAATTGAGTCCAATAAATAACCTCTTATATATTAACCATTTTTTTTTTACCTATACCCTCTCTTTCACTTCAGGATATAAATGACATTTTTATTTTAAATACACTTCAGTGGGATTGCTGCTCTTATTTTCCTTATTCTTTATTTGGACAGCTTTCAAGCTCTCTGAAAGAAATGGGAATTGACTTCTGCAATCAGGTTTCGAATGTTTTAGAAACATTCGTTATCTGTGGCTGCTAGCTTCTTACCAGACAGAGTCTGCACATAATTCCACAATGTGTCTTTATTTGTCCAAAAGGAGTCTCCGTTGCGCATCGACAGCGTGTAGGAGCGCTTGTCCAAGAGCTTCACCTTCCTTCTACTCTGGCCTAGTGCACATGGCTGGAGCAGGCGCACGGCGCCCTTTGATACACAGACCTTGACATTCTTTAAGACAGAAGACTCCATTGCTAACCACACAGGTGCCTCTGCGTTTCAGCAACATCAACAAGAGATGCGCCGCCTTTTCAAAACTGAGAAGTCAGTTAACTGAAAGCATAAACATATTCTAACACAGAATGTTACCGGTGTGAATCTGATTGGAGGATGGCTACAAGCCTCGATGTCCCAAGACAAGCTCAGTGACGTGTAAGAGGAGGCTAAAGGACAAAGAGATCAGTGTCACTGTCTCCAAATGTCAATTCTGAGAAGAAAAGTTTCCGAGACAGATGTTCCTAGGTGCGGAACCCACTAGGATTTGGCTGAAATCCTAAATAAATCCTGTGGGACCTGCTGCCCATGGAGCACCAAGGAGCCACAGTAACCTGGTTCCCTACAGGAGGGGTCCAACCAACCCAAGAGCAATCCCCCCACCTCCCTACCCTCCACTCTGTGCTTGCCAAGCCCTCCTGGCTTTGTACAGGGGCGGGGCTTAAGTGAGTGAAGGGGCTTCTCCTGGCGCCAAAGAGGGCAGGGTGTGCAGTGCTCTTCCTCTTCCTCCTCTCCCCCCTGGCAGTGTCTTCTCGGTCCGCTCCTCAGCAGGTTCACAGACACCTCCGCGCGGGGATTCTCAGACCAGCGCGCATGACCAGCAATCAACGTCCTGGGCAGGGCTCGGTCCCTGGACCTCCCTGAGTCACTTGTCTCTCCCACCACTACTGTCAGGGGCAGTAGGTGGCATTCGAAACACAATCTGAAAGAGCCCAGAGACGCTCTATCTTGATCAGTATTTCCGCTCTATCTCCATGAGTATTTCTGTGCCTTGGCTTGAAAAGAGGTTTTTGTTTGTTTGTTTTTAACTTGTCTTCTGTAGAGGGTAGGGTGTGTGGGGTCACTCTGTGCAGCTGGCCTCTCCTTTCCATCATGTTGCGTCGGGGACACCTCGTGTCTCTGCAAGGGCGAACTAAGCCGTCACCTGACTTCAAACTACAGGCTTGTCCAAATTCTCGCCCAGCTGAGTTCAAACGAATCAGATCGCACCCTGGAGCCTTCTCTGAAACTTCTGCGGCCTCCATCAGGAGGAGCTCCAGCTTCCCCCGGGGTCTCTCAAGCCCAAGGGACACAGCTCCTGACCCAACTATGAGTCTACCTCTTGACCTTCGACCTTTGCCCAGGAGGCTATAAATGCATACTGAGCATCTCCTACACGCCAGATACTGTTCTGGCTCGAGCCATGGCATGGCTGACACAGGCACGAGCCCCTGCCTTCGGGAGATTATATTCAAAGTAACCTAATGATCATCTTCGTTGTGTTTGTGTGCCAGTGTGCACGTGTACACACGTGCATGCAGAGGTCAGAGGTCAACACAGGTGTCATTCCTCAGGAGCTGCCTGTCCACTTTGTTGTTTTGGACAAGCTCATTGTCCTGAGCTCTCCAGGCAGGAGGAAGGCCGGAGTCCAGGGATCCCCAGCCCTCCCCACAGATCCCCACCCCTCCCCACATGGGTGGGGTGCGCTCCCCAGCTCCGCTGAGGTTTTTACTGCATGGAATATTTTATCTTCGTTTTTTAAAAAACATTTAAATGAAATGCTAATTAATATTTTTATATACATGCTCCTTGCTTCTCCTGTTCCCCCTCTCCCTTCCCACGCTCGTCCCATCCTATGTGGGCTCCTCTGAGGTTTACACATTATCCAATCTCCACTCTTCCCCCACATGGCTGTCTTTAAGGTCTCTGTTCAAAGGTCACCTCCCAGAGCCCTTCTCCCACCAACTCACCCATAAGGATGCTTTCTCTGCTATCCCCTATCCTCTTACTGTGCTCGACGGTGCTCGCCGCATGAACACATACGTGAGGGCGCGATCACATGGTGTAATCGGAAGCCATGTGCAGGAGGGAGACTCGGTCTTTGATCATCTCTCTCTCCCTCCCTCCCTCCCCTTCCCCTCTCTCCCCATCTTTTGAGACAATTGCCATGTAGCTCAGGCTGGCTTCAAACTCACGATCCCTGACCTCCCGCCTCCAAAGCAGTGATTACCTGCACCCCAGCACCCCCCTCCCCGGCCTTTCCAGCTCCCTCTCTGAGACCAAGGTGCCAGGAGAACGATGACCTTAACCCCTTCCGAAGGCAGCACCCCTATGACCCACCACTTCTCAAAGGGTCAGCGCTTTCTGCTTCCATTCTAGGACTGAACTCGTTGTCTTGGGTGTGCTAAATACACACTCCACCGTTCCTGCCCCTCTATCACTCACCTACCTGCTTTCTTTCCTTTCCTTTGTTTGAGGCGGAGTCTCACGTAGCCCAGGCTGGCCTCGGAGCCAAGCATAACCTTGAACTTGTGATCCTATCGCCTTCACCTCCCAAGTGCTACATTAGGGCCTGGCTTTGGCCATCATGCCTGCTAATGGGGTGCTGAGGATTGAACCCTGTGCGCAGCAAGCACTCCACCCCTAACCTTTCCACCACCTCTCAACAAAACCAATCTGAGGTCCAAGCTAAACCCCACCATGCATCTCGCCTTCCTGTAGAGCCTTCCTCACAACCTGACATCACACTTCTTTCCCATTTCCATTGCCTGCTTGTCTCTTTCCTACCAAGCGCCACAAGGACAGAGGCGTCTCCTTCCCCGCCAGTCAGTGTGGTTAGATCAAGGACCTTCCTAAAACTTCACAGCCTCTCTCACCCAGAGAATGATACAGGGGTGCCTCCGTGCCGAGGACCCTGACCCAGGAGCTCACAGGGAGCAGATACAAGGCCCAGTTAGAATGAGAAGAGCGCTCAGGGGGCAGAGAAAAGGAAGAAGGGCGGGGCAGCTTAGAAGCTCGAAGGAGCATCACACTGCAGGACCTTTTATGCCACCAAGACTCAGATGGGAGGACATGAAAACCCAGCTGAAAGCGGTGTGTGTGTGTGTGTGTGTGTGTCCTGTAACCTCATCTACTCAGGAGACTGAGGCAGGAGGACCAAGTTCAAGGCCTGTTTGGGCCACAGAGTGAGAATGAAGCTAGCAACTTAGTCCCTGCCCCAAAGGATGGTGCTCAAGGGTAGTGTTGACCCAGCTGAGGTTGTGGGTTCAAGTCTCAGTACTGCAAAAATAAATAGATAAAAGTAAAAGGTAGGACTAGACAGTGAAGAAGTACAAACCATATTAAAGAGTAAGAACTCAGTACTACATGAGGAGACAGTCTCTGAAAATTTACATACAAGGAACTGGATGATTTCATATGAATGCAAATATTTTAAAGATAGGGCTGGAGATATGGCTCAAGGGTTAAGACTCTGCACAAGCAGAAGGCCCTGAGTTTGGATCCCAGACCCCACGTAAAAACATAGCCTGCCTGGGTGGGTAAAGCCTGGGCAATCCTAGAGCAAAGAAAAACCAGACGAAGCAATCTGAGAGAATTCCAAAAGTTACTCTTGGGCCTCCACAGGGACACACAGTGCCCCCTGATACACACACACACACACACACACACACACATAAAATATAAATGTTTTTTTTAAAAAAGTTAAAGGCCAGACCCATTAAAACAGGGATACAAAGGAGCAGAAACATAAAAACACCACACCACTAAATGTTCCTGTACTTCATATTCAAGGTTACTATTGTAGGAATGGTTTGCTACAATGTGGCCAATGAACCACTCCAAGAACGGTCAGAGTTGCTCTGGATCTTATTCTTCTATTATATATGTTACACAGTTCTTATCAAATAGTTCGGCAATGACAGGTCTGTCTCCTTTAAGAAACTTAAATTAAAAAAAGGGCTGGAGAGGTGGCTCAGGGGTTAAGCCTCCGCCTTGCAGGCGGAAGGTCCCGAGTTCAGATCCCAGATCCCACGTATAGACGCCAGGCGGAAGCTGGGGCAGCCTGCGCTTCTGGTCCTGGTAGGGCGGAGCCTGTGAATCCTGGGGCAGAAGGAGATGGAGGCGTCCATGGTGGTTCGCGAATTCGTCCGTGGTTCTACACACACACACACACACACACACACACACACACACACGTGCGCGCACTACACATGCACATGCGCACAGTTGAATAAATAATAATAATAATAAAAATTAAAAAAAAAATTCTATGACTATGTGTGCACGTAAATGTCCCGTAGGTGCCTGCCTGTGGAATTCAGTGGATAACTTTGTAGAATCAGTTTCCAACTTCTTCCACCCTGTGGATCCAGGGCTCAAAGTCAGTTTTATCAGGCTCTGTAGCAAGCACCTTTACCCACTAAAAACCCTGCACTGCTCTGAGACAATTAAAGGCAAGTAAGATAAATAGTGTGTCATATGCACATCAACATTGAAAACAGTGTTTGCAGGCAATCTTTAAATAAATAAATGAATGAATGAATGAATGAATGAGCAAAGGAATAGAGGAAAGCTTTGTGGACCCTGGCAGGACTTGGAAACTGGATGGACCATAGGTCTAACAAGGTGATTCCAAGCAAAAGTGCAATGGTGTGAGCAAGTATGAATAGTAAACCCGGGGGGGGGGGCACAAACTCTCCTACCTATAAAGGGGTCGGTTCCTTTGTCGGCCCATTGCAAGAATGCTCTAATGACCTCATTCATCTATTCGTTGGGATTTCAACCGAAGTCCATTTGTCAGTAGCTGAAATCAAGACGCCCATAAAAACCTACAGCTTCTTTTTCTTTCACTTAAATTTGAATGCGAATTTTCAAGTCCTGTCATTGAAGTCCTGCAACCAAAAGCTGAATGCCACGAAGAGTATCGCTTTCTTGCGGGGAAGGCGTGAAGGGGGCTGCAGGCTGGCAAGACTTCTGGGAATGGGGGCGGATGACCCTTAAGAAGTTAATACTGAGGGGCTGGAGAAAAGCCGCCAGGCAGCTACGAAGAAGCAATCGCAGAGAACAGACAAAAGGAATGCTGAAACTTCTAAGTCTACTTAGAGTTTTCCGAGCTAAGGCCGCGGGGCGGCGCTGCCCAGCAACAGCCCCAATGGCTCAGTCCGCGGACGTTAGGGGTTCGGGGACCACCTGCCCTCGGTCCCCCTTCTGCTCCGGAGAGGGCGGCGGAGCGGCCAGAGCGACACGGAGAGCAAGGTCAGGGCGATCGGTGGGGGCTTCGCCATGCACCGCGGTAGAAAACCGCGGGGCTCGGGGCTCCAAAGGCTCAACGTGAGCGACGGCTGGGGCAGGGGGTGAGCTGCGGGCACGCCCAAAGGCGAGGCCCCCCGCCCCCGCCCGGCCCCCCGGCCCCCCGGCCCCGGCTTGTCTGCAGCCGTCTCACCTGCAGGCTTGTCTGCAGCCATCTTCCCGCCTCGGCTCGGGGTCTTCCCGCCGCCGGGCCGGCCGCGGTCCTGCACCGCGGAGGACAACTCCGGGCCCACCCGGGTTCCCGTCCCCCTGGTCCGGGCCTGGGCAGCGGGCGCACTAGGGATTGAGGAAGTGACGACGTGACGACTCGTCGTCTAGCAACAGCACCAGCGCATCCGCCCCGACAGCGCCGCTTTCCCCGCCACACACAGCTTCCGCCCCGCCGCGTCAGGACGCACCCTACTTCCGGGGCGGGGCTAAGCGCGGCGGGGTTGCCGGGCGTGGGAACTGCGTCCGACCCCGCCCGGCGCCGGCGTCTCTCCGAGCCCCGCCTCCGGAAACGCGTCTGTGGACTCCAGGCCGGAAGGGCTTTGAATGAGTCCCTGTGACTCGCCTCCCCTCTTTGCGCTTCCGGACCGAAACGCCGAGGGCTCAGAGTTTTTGTTCCTCATCGTACCCGGATGACAGTGGCCACACGTGGCCTGTACCTGGCGAGCATCACCTGGCCTCTGCAGTCTCGCTGGTTTCCTACAGTGAAACAGTGACAATTCTCAGAATGAAAACCATTCGGAGGTTACAGAGTAGCTTTGGATTGGCAGGAAAGTCGAAAAGATGCACAGACTTCCTGCTGTGCTCAGGTCGTCTCCCTTAGCAACATTTTTTTAGATTACGACGGTACGCTGGTAAGAAGCCAGTTTGCCGGGGGATTATTAGCTAAACACAGTTTATTTGAATCTGATGAGTTTTCAGCCAAGGCCCTTTTGCTGTTAGAGGATCCCAGCATTGCATCTGCTTGGCATGTCTTGACTTTAGTTGCAATAATTGTTTAGGTTTTCCTTGGTTTTGATCATCTTGACAGTTTTTTAAAGAACTGATGAAGAAAAAAAGTCATGACAGGTTCTCACTATGTAGGTGAGGCTGTCCATCTTTGCAACAAAAACTTTACCCTCGCATTGGTTTGGGTTTTCGGTGTGTGTGTGTGTGTGTGTGTGTGTGGTGTATGCTCACCTGAGTGCATGACACATGCATATTTGGGGGCCAGAGGAGAATTGTGGGTGCCCTGCTTTATCTCTGTCTTATTCTTTTGTGATAGGGGTCTCACACTGGCTCTAAGTTGTACAACAAATGTGAGAGAAATACCGTTTTTTGTTCTATCAAAATATTAAAGTGAAGATAGGGAGACTCAATTTTAAAAACAACACCATTTGATAATAAGTCCCTCAGTCAGCAGGTCCTGAAAATACAATGTTATATTAAAAAATTGGAAAGGGGGGCTGGAGAGAGTTGAGTGGATAAAGCTGCTGCTTGCAAACCTGGTGGTCTGAGTTTGATCCCCAAAAGCCCACCTGGTAGAAGAGAAATTTGACTTCCAGAGTTGTCCTCTGACCTCTACCCAGTGTGTCATAGCATATAGATAAGCATTCTCTCTCTCTCTCTCAAATAATAAGTAAATATTTTTCTAAAAAGAAAATTATTTTGTTCATGCATACAGTAACTTAGGCTTTCTGGACTAGCTTACCCACACTGTAACCCCCCCCTCCTTTTCCCTGCCTCTGTGTCATCCTGTATGAATTCATTATCTATGGAAGAGTGTGAGGTCAATCTCTGACTAATCAGGGTAGTGCCCAGGACCACAAGAGATAAGACCAAGCAGAAGAGTCTGCTGTGCATGCTTGCTTGGCTGAGCTGTGCTTGCAACCCCCCCTGCAGAAACAAAACACTGCCTTGCATGATCAGGCGGCGGCTCCAGACTCATTTCTATCAGTTGGTAGCCAGCAAGCACCGGTGATCCTCCTGGCTCTATCGCACCTCCTGGCTTTTTAGAAATTTTTTTTTATTTTTCAAAACCTCCCGGCTTTTTAATGTGAGTATCACATTAAGAGCAAGAGCTCTAACCACCAAGCCATCTCATCAGTCTCTGGCTCTGGTTTTGTTCAATGACCATTGCCTTGGCCTCCAGAAGTAACTCCTCCATCCTTCCTTCCCTTTCCCGGAAGTGCAGCGGTTATGCTGCAGAGGATGACATCATGGGGAAAATAGACATGGAAGGTGCATATGTTAGACTTATTGTTGCTGTAAGAAATACATGGAAGAAGCAGCTTAAAGGAGGGAGAATTTATTCTATCAAAAATTTATTCTATTAGTGTATGTGTGTGTGTGTGTGTGTGTGTGTGTGTGTGTGTGTGTGTGAAGCAAAGTGTGTGAGGTCAGAGGCTATCCTTCCAAAGTCATTTCTCTCCTTCTACCATGTGAGCTCTTGGGGTCACTCTCAGGTTAGCTCTGCATACAGCGCCTTTTCCTTCAGTCATTCGCAGGCCTCGGGATTTATTTTGGCTCCTGGTGTCGGAGTTTTCAGTCTATGGTCACCTGGTCCTGTTGTTGCTGGGTCTATGGTAAGGCCACCATCGTGGCAGAGAGCACGTAGCAGGCCAAGACTGCGCACTTCATGACTGCCAAGAAGCAGAGAAAGACGCTCGGAGGTGCCTCGGATGAGACACAGACTTCGTACATGTCGGGGACCTGCTTCCTCCAACCAGGCCTGAAATTTCCAGGACTTTCCAATAACACCATCAATTTGTGAATCTGTCAGTGGGTCAATTCACTGGTTAGGTCAGAGCTCTTGGGATCCAGTGGATGTCCTGAGTTAGGAATCAAGACTCGCATGAGATACAGAGAGTAACTACAGTATAGAAGGCAAAGCCATGTTCTCAATATACTGTAGACCAGAAAAGCCAGAGCGAGGATGTGCTTATGGGCAAAGCTCTGCCTGCCTCCTTTCTTCAAATAAAAGTGACTTATTTATTGGGGCTGGAGAGGTGGCTCAGGGGTTAAGCCTCCGCCTTGCAGGCGGAAGGTCCTGAGTTCGGATCCCAGATCCCACGTATAGACGCCAGGCAGAAGCGGGGGCGGCCCGCACTTCTGGTCCTGGTAGGGCGGAGCCTGTGAATCCCGGGGTAGAAGGAGGTGGAGGCGTCCATGGTGGTTTGCGAATTCGTCTGTGGTTCTACACATACACAGACACAGATGGACACGCACGCGCACACACACCACGCGCGCACACACACACACACACACACGCGAGCGTGCGCGAACACACGCACATGCGCACAGTTGAATAAATAAAAAAAAAAAGTGACTTATGCTTGGCTCGACCTGCCTTCAGAGCACATTGCATGCTGCACAAAAATCCATGGCTTCCTTATTCCTATGTTCTTGCAATCTGCCAAAGCAGTATTATTATGTAATTTGCTTATAAAATAAACTTGCCTAGGCCAAATCACTATTGAGTCTCCATCTGAACTAGGAACCCGGCTGATCCCAGCTTTTCTGTCTTTTTCTCATTCTTCTATTGTCCCCAACAGAGCCATCTCTCCACCCCAATAGATATTTTTGTTGGTAGCTAAATCCCATTTTATTGTAATGTATCCTAAAGGAACTTTCTTAGTTATCCCTGCACATGCTCAAGAGCATGTTTGTAAGCAGGTTTGTAAAGTGGAAATTTGATAATAACCTCGAGGACAGATCAATGAATAAAATGACAAGAGTTTTCTTCTTTCTTTTTTCCCCCCAAGACAGGTTCTTGCTGTGTAGCCCACACACACATACACACACACACACACACACACACACACACACACACGTGCAAAAAGAAAAACAAGTATTTATTGTGGAACTGGAGAGATGGGTAAAAAGCCTGGCCAATCAAGTTCTAGAACTATGTAAAAGTGAGACGCAGTAGCACTGTTTCTATAAGGCAAAGACAGGTGACCCGAGCACCTAGAGAAGCTAACCTGGCTTATGCAACTGTGAAAAGCCCCTTGGCAAACAAGGTGGAGCAGTGAGGACTAGCATCTGAGGTTATACTCTACTTTGACATCCGCACACCGCCATGACATACACACACACACACACACACACACGCGCACACACACACATACACACTAATTGCAAAATTTTCCAAAATGTGCAAAAACAGCAGGTGTTAACAATTCCCATGTGTACAGTGTAATTTTGTCATTCCTTAGTTTCATCTGTAGTCTGCTTTTTGTGTTTTGTGACTAAAGCATGATAAAGCTAATGTCAGAAATTGTATCCTATAGGTTATCTCTCAACACTTCAGTATACAACTCCTGGAGAAAAGAAGTACATGGTAAGTGGGGTATGCTAGAGCATGCCCGTTACCCAACTCTCGGGGGGCAAAGGCAAAGGGATCGATGTAAGATTCAGGTCAGTTCAAATTAGAGAATGAGACACTGTCTCAAAAAAAAAAAAAAAAAAAAAAAAAAAGGCAGTGGCAGAGCAGTGAAGTGGACAACAAGGGCCGCCAGAATGTAGAGTACTTAGTGCTCTGCAATGTTTATCCTGATCAAGCCAATCTAATCTTTACCTATCCTAAGGCTTAGGGAACCTTGCGGAAGAGGGGGCGAGGGAGCGGTGAGATTGTAAGAGCTTAAAGATGGGAAGGTCCACCATTGGCCGAGACAGTCCACTCAAGGCAGGGCTGCTCTATCCAGGAACTCACTGTAATCATTGGGCAGTTTTAGAGCAGCCAAGCTGGGTGATCTCCAAGCTGGGTGGTCTCTGAAGGCCTTGGAAGGTCCTCCCCACTGGTGGGGTTACCTTGAGGGAACACACCCTTTGCAAACTTCCCCCAACCCTCTGTTCATGGGAGGACATGGAGATTAATTTTCCATTGTAGATAAACCCTACTATGAGGTTGGACACAAGATCAACTGGATTGGGCCCCCAATATGAACAGACCAATAAGATATAGAGGACCCAAAGCTCCAATCAGGTTGGCAGAAACTGGAGCCAACCAATGAGGAGAAGCCATTTTTCTAAGTCTATAAATATACCCAACCCTGACAACCATCTCTGGCGCCTGCTCCCCAAGGCAGTTCATGTCTGGAGTCCATGAGTTCTTTTCCCGCTCCTTGCCCCTCATGTACTCTATCTGGAGTCCATGAATTCCGTTCTTTCTTTCCTTTAATAAACTCTGCCTTAATCCTCTACTCGTGTTCTAGTTTCCATCTTCGACCCCTAAACACAAGAACCTGGATACCTACAGACCCCAGAGTAACCCCACAACAATGACACTTTGTCCTTACCAGACCTGCATAATGACCGACATACCAGCATGCCCCCAAAGATTAGTGGGGATCTTAGGAGAAAAAAATTATATGTAGTGGAAACTTTGGGAGCTAAGACTGGAGGGGTGAAGGCGAGTGCCTCTGGCCTGAATCCCTACAAGAGTAGACAATCCGAAGGAACCCTGGGGCTCATAGAAGCCAACAGATGAGAGGCGGGAGGGAGTGGGATGGATTGATGAAGGGAGGGGAGAGAGGGAAGACAGGGAAAAGGAAAGGAGAGAGACAGAGATAAGTACTGCATTAGGGTTCTCTAGAGTCACAGAATCAACTCAATGAATATAAAAAAGGAAATTTATTGAATTGGGTTAGGAGAACTACTGCCAGTAGCTGCTCAGTCCAGTAGTCCAGTGGGTGATGGCTGAAGGCTGTAGGATTCCTAGAGTCTCTAGTCGAGTTGAAGACTTGGAGGGTTGGAGAGCTGGAAGAAAATGAAGAAATGAAGAAACCGGGCGGCAGGAGGAAAGAGCATTTGCCAGCACAGCTTCAGAAACTCTCTCTTCCTTCCAGTCTCCTGTTCTGTGGTTCTTTTTATCTGGTCCACTACTGGGGGGTTCCAATGGGATCTATGGAGGTTCCAATCGGATCTGGGGTTGATCTTTGTATTTTCCAGAGAATCTCTTCAGGTGGTCTCAGCTGATCTTAGTTAATGCCAGGTGTGTCAAGTTGACACCCAGGATTAACTATCACAACTACTCAATATGCTTGTAAAACTAAGAAAAAATATTTTAAAAATTATTTAAATAAAAAAAAGATTAAAAAAAAGAAAGAAAGATAGGCTGGTATAACATTTGCTCTTTACTGTCACTGTGAGAGAGCACCCAAAGTCAAACAACTTATGGGAAAAAGGGAGATTTATTCAACGTACAGTTCCAGAGGGGAGATAGATACATACAGTCCTTCAAGGTGACGGAAACAGCATGGCTGGCTGAAGCTAGCAGGCAGGCTAAGTCACAGCGACTCCCACATAGCTGGAGCATTCCTGGAATGTCTCTCCTCCTATATTCTGTGGTCCTTTTTATACGGTCCATTACTAAGAGATTCCTATGAGATCTATGGATGTCCGGATGGGATCTGGGGCTGGTATAATCTCTTCAGGTGGTCTCGGCTGATCTTTCCAGGTGTGGTCTCAGCTGATCTTAGTTAATATCAGGTGTGTGAAGTTGACACGCAGGATTAACTGTCACAGCCAGCGAGATATTTCAGTAGGCAAGTTGCCTGCTTACAAACCTGGTAACCTGAGCTTGGTAGGTCCAAGCCCACATGGTGGAAGGCAAGTTGCCCTCTCACCCCCTCCATACCCCATGGCATGCATATTCTCTCTCTCAAATAAATAATGAATACATTTTAAAAGCAAGCAAAGGACAGTGGAAAGGTCTGAAATCCCAGCATTTGGAAGGTAGAAGCAGGAGGACCAGGAGTGCAGGATCGACATCCACTATAAAGTTCAAGGCCAGCCTGGGATACAAGGGACCCTGTCAAAAGCAATAAATAAAAGAACAGAAAAGTAAACAAAGGACAAAAGCAAAGCAATAGCCTTCCTCCAGCTCCCGGGACTGGATTCCTAGCATATACCACCAGACCCAGTTTAGACTGGACTCAAGTTTTCCTGAACTACGTTAGTAGGCAGGCAATCTACCAACCAAACTACATCCTCATCCACAACAACTGGTGCTCATTATTACCAAATCTTACCCCCCTCCTTTTCCCTCTACAAATCTTCTTCTCAACCAGTCTCTCCGGTTTCCCTGTTGCTTTGAATGTGTGGTCCACTGGGTTTCATCCTGGCCCCTGCCCTAACTTGTCGCTGATAGATTCTTGCTAGAGCATGGTAGATATATCAGTAGCTTCTCTCGAATAACCCCAGACATCTGCAGATACTTTTATGTGAATTAAGTAGATTTGCAGTATCTCACGCTACCCCAGGCTCCCTTGGGAACTACTGTTTTATTAGGCGGGTCTGTTCCCTGTCCCACTGCTAACCGTGGGCACTTCCAGGTTCTTTCATGTCCCTAGGGCTTCTGGAGCATTGCAAGTTAGAGACTTGGGGTCAGCAACTCCCTCCATCGTATCCCCTTGCCAGGGAGTGATTCACCCACTGTGGGCTGGGTCGGTCTATAGCAAAGGCTCGCTCAGGTCTTGCCTCAACGGTGGATTCGTCACAGATGTGCCCAAAGCCCAGCCTTCAATTATCAAGTGGACATCTACATAGCTTGCTGACATAGCGACTAAATCCCTGATAAGAAGCAACCCTAAGGGAGGAAAGATGCTCACGGCTTGAGAGTGTGCAGTTCATGGTGGTAGGGAAATCATGGGGGTAGGGGGCTCCATGGCTGTGGTGGAGGAGTGTGAAGGAGTTTGCTCACAGCTCTGTGGACCAGGGAGTGAGGGGATGTGTGGAAAAATACCCCCATAAAACAAAAAGGAAGTCAGCCCAGGCCAGAATTTACAACATGGGAACAAACTGAATTTCACAAAGAAACTGTTGACCAGACACAACCCAAGTTAGAACAGCCTGGTAGACAGCTGTTTCCTGCTACGTTCTAACAGGGGAGTTCTTTCCCCAAAGTCAAGGTCTGTTAAACGGGAAAAACAACCTATGAATCCTAGTCCAGGAGTTCTGGCTCAACTCTTATACTTTGTGTGCAAGTCCTGCGGATTTCATGAATAAACACTGTTCTGCCACTTCAGTAAGCGCTGCTGTCTAAGACCCCAAGCTTGGAGGGTGTCCTGGTGCATCGGTCTGCTCCTTCTAATAAAGACCTTTAAACTTTTAAATCCAGTCTGTGGTCTGAATTGTGTGAGTACCAGACCCCTCAACAGAAGCAGAGAAGGAGAATCCGGGCACTCGGAGGAGTTTCCTGTTCCCCTCTTCCTCCTCCTCTTCTACCTTTTCCCCTCTCCTCCTGCTCCTCCTCCTCCAAATAAAGGATGAAAACAAATCATTCTTTTTTTTTTAATTTTTTTATTATTATTTATTCAATTGTGCATGTATGGTGTGTGTGCGTGTGTGCATGTATAGAACCATGGACGAATTCGGGAACCACCATGGGCCACCTCCACCTCCTCCTTGTTTACTCTGCCCCGGGATTCAGGCTCCGCCCTACCAGGACCAGAGATGCAGGCTGCCCCGCTTCCGCCTGGCATCTATACATACAACAAATCATTCTTGTAAGGGCTGGAATCCACAACATATATCACCATGCCCAGTGTAACCTTGGAAGGTGGAGCCTGGGAAACTCCAGAGCAAAGGAAAGAGGTGGTAGCACAATCCAGGATGATTCCCTTGGGCCTTAAGAGACACAGGAGTTAAGACTGCCTCACAATCAGAAGGTTCTGAGTTTGGATCCCAAGTCCCACATAAAAAACGTCATTCAGGGGCTGGAGAGGTGGCTCAGGGGTTAAGCCTCTGACTTGCAGGCGGAAGGTCCTGAGTTCGGATTCTAGACCCCACGTATAGAAGCTGGGCAGAAGGGGGGAAGGAGGGGTGGCCTGCGTTTCTGGTCCTGGTAGGGCGGAGCCTGTGAATCCCTGGGCAGAGTAAACAAGGAGGAGGTGGAGGCAGTCCATGGTGGTTCCCGAATTTTCCCGTGGTTCTACACACACACATACATACACACACATACATATACGCTCACACACATACATGCACAATTGAATAATTAATAAATAATAAAAAAATTTAAAAAAAGGTCATTCAGCCTGCACTTCTGGCCCTGGTGGACGGAGCCTGGGAAATCCCAGAGTGAAGCAAGAAGGAGGTAGAATCAATCCAGGATGAGTCCCAAAGTCACCCTTGGTCCTCCACAGGGACACACAGTGACCTCTGATATGCACACACATGCAAAATAAAGTTTTTTAAAAAGCCATGATGGGGGGGCTGGAGAGGTGGCTCAGGGGTTAAGCCTCTGCCTTGCAGGCGGAAGGTCCTGAGTTCGGATCCTAGACCCCACGTATAGACGCAGGGTGGAAGCTGGGGCAGCCTGCGTTTCTGGTCCTGGTGGGGCGGAGCCTGTGAATCCCCGGGCAGAGTAAACAAGGAGAAGGTGGAGGCGGTCCATGGTGGTTCCCGAATTCACCCCTGGTTCTACACACATGCACACACACACGCACACACAATTGAATAAATAAAAAAAAATTTTTAAAAAGCCATGATGAGGTTTCCCTGTACATGTATTAGAAGGGCGCCAATGAAAACAGCCTCAATCAAGGATGCAGAGAGGAAAGGGACCTTATTCTCTGCTAGTGGGAGTGCAGATTAATTCAGCTATTAAGGAGAATAGTATAGAAGTTGCTCGAACATCAAAAATTGAGGGCCTAGTATCTCACTGCTTCATAAATGCAGAGAGTAAATGAAATATCAGTGTAATTCACTGAGACCCAGCATGCCTATGTTCATGCAAGACCCCTTGGCTTTATAGCTCCAAGACCCAGCAACATCCTGTATTCCTTTCCCCTCCCCTCCCTCCCCTCCTTTCCCTCCCTCCCCTCCCTTCCTCTCTCCTGCCTTCCCTCTTCCCTCTGCTCGGCCAGAGGACTCTGTAATGCAGGGAGCTTTAAGTGGGAGAAGGAAGGGAGAGATTAACAATCCAATTAGCTCCGTAGACACAGCGGAGGCTTGGTAACTAATTAACCAACAGCTACTGGGGAAGGTCCTGCTGGTTTGTACGTTGTTGGCTTCTTTGGGAGAAAACAGGACGTGACAAACCAGCAAGGCGCAAATATATATACGTAGTGCTGACCTACTTTTTGTTTCTGTTTTTAGATACCTCAACCATCCGTTGTTAGAGAGAGGCAGCAGGCGCATGGGAGCAGGCATGTGCGGATCATGGCACACATGGGAGGTCAGAGAACAACTTTCGTAAGTTCCCTGCCTTCTACCATGTGGGGGCCTGGGAATGGAAGTCAGGTCAGCAGGTGTGTGAGCAGGTGGCTTCACCTGCTGACCCCTTGTTGCTTGTTTGCTTGTTCTGAGTCAGGGTCTCACTAAGTAGCTACGTCTGGTCTTGAACCCTTGATCCTCCTGCCTCAGCCTCTTTCTCACGCGTTGGAATTACAGGAGTCGCCAAACACCGCATGAGTGCTCTCTGCAGAGCAGAGCCTTCCTATCTTTTAGGAAAATATTTCGTTTATTTAGGAGAGAGAGAACACACAGAAGAGTGCGTGCAAGCCATGCCACACAGGTGGGGGTCGAGGGCAACTTTCGGAAGTCAGTTCTCTCCTTCCACCATGTGGGCTTCCAGAGATTGACTCAAGTCTCGGGGTTTGCCAGCAGGCACCTGTCGCATAGTGAGTGGGACTGTCCCTCGGGTGGAAAAGAGGGGGACAGCTGCTTAGCACTCTTGGCAAGCTGACATGCTAGAAAGTCATGGGCCTGTGAGGTGGCTCAGTGAGTAAGACTGCGTGCTCTGCCATCATGAGGGCCCAAGTTCAAAGCCCCAGCACCTATGTAAAAAGTTGGGTGTGGCTGCATATTCCCCTAACTGCACGTTGCGGGGCAGAGATAGGCACCTCCTGAGAGCTTGCTGGTGAGCTTCTGGTTTACTGAGAGACCCTGTCTCGAGGCAAGAAGGTCGAGAGCTTGGGAGAAGACGCCCAACACCCTGCTCTGGCCTCTGCATGCGCACTAATGAGTGTGCAGCTCACATACATGCATGCATCACACGCAACACGCACAGCGAAATAAGTAAATAAGAAGAGACTAAGGAAGAAAGGGAAAAGAGAAAGGAAGGAAGAAGGAAGGAAGGGAAAAAAGAAAGGAAGAAAAAAGGAAGAGAAAGGAAGGAAGAAAGAAGGAAGAAGGAAGGAAGGAAGGAAGAAAGAAAGGAAGGAAGAAGGGAGGAAGGAAAGAACGAGGGAGGAGGGAGGAAGGGTAGGAAAAGAAGGAAGAAAGGAGGAAGAAGGAAGAAAGAAAGGAAGAAAGAAGGAAGAAGAAAGAAAGAAAAGAAAGAAAAAGAAAGGAAAGAAGAAGGAAGAAAGAAAGAAGGGGCTGGAAGGAAAAAGGAAGAATAAGGATAAAGAACGAAAGCTAAAAGAAAAAAGAAAGGAAGGAAGAAAGGAAGAAAGAAAGAAAAGAAAGAAAGAAAGGGGGCGGGAAGGAAGAAAGGAAGGAGGGAGGGAAGAAGACAGAAAGCAGGACAGAAAGAAGAAAGCAGCACTGGTCTCTGCCCGCTGTTATTGCTGAGGATGTCGAGTAGCCCAGAGCTAAGGTGCATCGCGAATCAGTCCTGGTCAAGGGCCGGCCCCGCCTACCACCTACGCATCATTGTCTTGGCTTCCAGTCGTTCCTACCAGGTTTCAACACTTTTAACACCTGCTCCCTATCTCTGGCTGGCACCTTGACTTTTCCTGCCTCCAGGATGAAATTCTTGGGGGAAATTCCAATTCCCTAGACAGCCTGCTTTCAATAGCCAGCGTGAGGGCCGCGTGGTTCTCGAGAGCGTTTCCATCCCCGCCAGTCTAATCACACAGCCGCTTTTGTACGCAGCCTGGCAACTCAGGACAGACCGAAGTATACAGGGCGGGGTGATGTGGCTCTTGGGCAGAGCCCTTCCCTGGCATATGTGAAACCTGCTTCCATCCCCCAGAGGTGGGGCCTGTTTCCTTGGTAACACGGGAATCTCAGTCTCCATCCTGAACTTCATCAGCCTGTTCATCTCTGGACAGGATTTCCCCTCCCAGGGAAGTTGATCCAAATCAAGGTGTGTGGAGTTGATGAGCGGGGTCAACTGTCTCTACCCCAGAAGCCTTCTTCTCCCGGTCTCTCTTCTTCCTCTCAGCAAGACACAGCAGAAACAGGATGAAGCTTCCACGCTGTGATTCTGTAAGCAACATGCTCAGCGCAAAACATTCTCTTCAATACTGTCAGAAAAGGGAAGACGAGGAGGAGAGGAGAAGGAAGATGAAGAACAACAACAGGGAGGAAGAGAGGACCCAGGTTTCATCCATGAAGACTGAAGTTTGTTCGGAAAGCGTCTCCAAACTCCAGTGAGGAGCATCCATTTCCCCTCAAGATGGAAACTACTACTGCTTTGGAGTTGGGGTGCAAGATTTTAACAGTTGGGGGTCCATGACGACGACTTCGGATTGACCAGTTGGTTCAGTCCAAGAATGGCTAAGAGTTTGTCCATTTTCCTTATGAGATCCTATTAACATTCTTGGGGGGGGTCCCTGGTCAGAGGTCTGTTCCAAATTTATCAAGTACTCCTGTCTAAATTTCTGAAGTGTGTACACACTCCCCCAGTGTCCAAAACCCCAATGTCCAAAACCTACTGTTTCCCTGAGGGCTTTATATTTATTATATTATTTATTATATATTTTATAATTTTATAATATTTATTCACTATGTGTGTGTGTATGTGTGTATCAGAGGGCATTGTGTGTCCTTGTGCGAGCCCAAGGGAGACTTTGGAAATCATCCTGGATCATGTCTACCCCCTTCTTGTTTTGCTCGGGGTGTTAGTCTGTCTGGTGTTTTTTATAAAGACCTGGGATCCGAACGCAGGACCTTCTGCCTGCAAGGCAAAGTCTTAATCCCTGAGCCATTTCTCCAGCCCTCTCTGAGGGTTTTCGACTTCTAACTTTGCTGCGTGGTTGTTTCTAGGAATACCCAGCTGCTGGATCCGAGTCTCTAGTGTTGCTGTTTTCTGTTTTAAAATAAATGTAAATATCTTCAACTCTTTTCCCATTGCATAATTCTTTATTTTGCAGAGAAAATCAACCCAGACCAGTAGCACTTCATACCCCAGGAGTGGTGATACCCCCCGTAATCCCAGTGCTCAGAAGGCAGGAAGGAGGATCCAAAATTCAAGGTCATTCTCTGTCACACATGGAGTTTTGAGACCATCTTGGGCTACATGAGACCCTGTCTCAAAAAAAAAATATATTGGGGGGTAGGGAGAGGAGAGAAAAATTCATCTGGTATCTAAAGCCTGGAAAGTTTGGCACAAGTAATTAAAGAAACAGCAGGTCCATCCCCTTTCTGCTTTTCTGTTTGCTGTGACTAGACATGGAATAAACACAATTGTTCAATGTAATTATTTCTATTGTTTTGGGGGCTGAGTCAGTCTGGTTGGGGGAGGGAGGATTGGCTAATGAAGAGGTTAGCCCACATTTCCTCCTTTGCAATCAAGCGCACATGCCAACGGTAGCTTGCATTGGGGAAAACGCAGCTCTGACAACAGAAAATAATGTTTTCAATGCCTTCATTAAAAGCCCCTCCCCTTCATTAAGTGCATCCGTTGATTTCCTTTCTAGTAGTGCTGGGGATGGTGGGCGTGGACTTACGGTGAAGTGCGTGGCCCAGGAGAAGCACTGAAAATAAGAGGCTACCCAGGAATCGCGCGTCTCTGACTGGTATCGCGGTATCGCGGTATCGCGACGTGCCATGGTTTGGCTGAAAGGGAGGCGGATGAAAGACCCTTGCCCCAAAAAGAAAATTCACAGAAGGGGCCAGTCCAGGCCCACAGTGTAGATATTTGCTCATAGCTGATCAGGCACAGCTATAGTTAGCTATTGCTCATAGCTATTCAAACATAGCTACTGCTAGCCATTGTCTAAAACTATGCACCTTGCTACTTCCCTCCCTGCCCTGAAACCCCTGGTGATGGGAAAAGGAGCTGTAACCCTTAGTGATGGGAAAACAAGCTGTAACCTCAAGATGACTAGCCCTAGGGAAAACAAGTCTTGCAAGAAAATTCTGTTAATAGCATAATTGCCATCTGGAGCAAACTTCCTGCGGTTAAGCAGGTAGACTGCATCATTCACGGAGGCCTGGACTCTTGCTGACCAATGAGACCCCCCCCCACCCAAAACCCCTTGCTTCAGTCGCTAGGGGCCGCTTCAGTCTCTCCTGCGTGAGAGGTTGCTGGAGCTGCCCGGCGCGCCGAAATTATCCTCTTGCTTGTTGCATCGAGTTCGGTCTTGGAGTCTCTCTCGCTGGTCCCGTTCCTGACTGAAAGACCGGGAGTCTTTCAAGGGCATCAGGCAGGAATGGAGCTTAAGGGAGAAGTAATTGACAAGGCCGCAGGGAGCAGCATGGGGAGGGTCCTCCACTAGGCAAAGGGAGATCTAACTTGTGGGGGTTCTTGGAAAGGCCCTCCTACCTCGAAATGATCAGGGATACAAAGACACACCAAAACCAGCTCATATAAAGGACGTTTCTGGGGACTCTTAGTGGACTGTAGTCATAAGACCGGGAGGAGAAGGGGGTGTGGCTATAGGCCAACTGGGATGGCAAAGGGGGCTCACCCCAGGGTGGGTGAAAGTCCTTGGAGAACTGGAGCTGCTTCATCTAAGTAAACTGAGAACTGTGAAGGGTCTTTGAACACGTACATCATCGGAGGGGGGATAGCTTGAGTCATTTTGTGTTTTTTTTTAAATACATTTTTTATGATTATTTCCGCTCATACAAACTTAATAGGTACACCAGTTCCCTCCCTCCCTCCTCCTCCCCCCAAACCCCCTGCTCCCCTTCCCCTCACCCCTCCCTCCCCATGCCCCATTGCCTCCCGCCCATTCCCAGAGTCCTTTATTGTGCATGCCTGACTCTCCTCTGGGCCCTCCTCTCCAATGACGTACAAGGACCCAGTGGCCTTTCCTTGAACCCTTTCCCGAGTTCCCCTTAAGCATAGGAACACTACTGTGGCTGTCAATCCCTTGCCTCCTAGGATCTTGGTGCCTTTAGCAGATGCTAGACTTTGTGAGGTCAGTAGTGTGTTGGACATTGCGCTGGGCATGCAAAGTCCAATTATGATTACTTCGGCCCTAACTTGTGTGGAGTATCTTGCAAATCATTGCTCCTCCCATCCTTTTGCTCTTACAATCTTACCGCCCTCTCTTCCGCAAATGTCCCTGAGCTTCAGGATGGGGAGAGATTAGTCTGGCCCAGTTCTAGGTAGTTAATATAGAGTCTCTGAAGTTCTGGATTGTGGTTTGTTGATTTTCTTTTGCGGTTTTGCTGCTCCTGCAATGCCCTTCACTTCTAACATAACCGTTAGAGCGTGCTGTAGGTACTTCTTTCTTGCTGCTGAAGACAACACACATATTCACAATTTAGGGGAGAAAGGAAGATGTATTTGGTTCCAGAGGGGAAATATAGTCCATAGGGCTGGGACCTCACAGCAGAAGGCATGGACCGCAGGCCCCTTCAGATCACCACAATAATTGTAGAAGCAGAGAGAGTGAGAAGGAGAGAGAGAGAGAGAGAGCTCAGGAAACAGGGCTGGGCTGCCAAACCTCAAGGCCCGTCCTGTCCCCTGTGACATGACTCGCCCCAGCAAAGATCTGTCTCCCCAAGTTGCCACAACCTTCCCGAATATTAACACCAGCTAAGGATTCAAACGCGTCAGCCCGTGGACACCTCACATTCAAATCCGAACACAGCCTTTCCAAGGAGGCAGGAAGTTTCAGTCATGTGACATAAGCACGTGCCTGGGCTCAAGTAGCCGCACCAGCTGGGGCAGGCGAGGGGGGGGAGCTGGTTTCTGTGAGCTACAAGTACAAAGGTTCTGATCTAACAGTACTGAAGATACTCAGTGCATCATTAAGTAGAATATATTATTGTAACCTAGGCCAGATCATGCAAGATACCCCAGTCGAAATCAGTCTGGGCATGAGACCTACAACAAGCAAAGATTTCTTAAAAACAAGGAAGAAAAGGAACTCAGCCCTATGGTAATATAGTGAGGGCTGGACAGATGGCTAAGGGGTTATGACTCTGTCTTGCAAACAGAAGGTCCTGAGTTCAGATCCCAGATCCCACATAAAATTGCCAGGCGGAGATGGCGGCTGCCTGAACTTCCAGCCCTGGTAGGCAGAGCCTGGGAAATCCCAGAGCACAGCAAGAAGGAGGTAGAGGCAATCCAGGATGATTCCCAAAGACACCATTGATCCTCCACAGGGAGGCACAGTGCCCTCTGACACACACACACACACACACACACACACACACACACTCAAAATAAATAAAATATAAAAATATAATGCAGGGTCCCGTGACCAGTACGCTTACCTTGCAGTCCTAATAGATACCAGAGTGGGATCAGGAAGAATTAAGTCAGACTGGGTCAAGAGGGGATCTTGGAAAAGCCGAAAAACCAAGTCGGGTTTATTATGGAGCCCAATCCCTTATATACCATGAAACAGGGTGGTGAAGTCTGTACACTGCGCACAGAGTGATGACATCAATAAGTCACAGACTGCAGGCGCCAAGTCCACAACAGGTGGGACCATCACCAACAATACAGCCCTGCCAATCCTTAGACATGTTAATAGGCCTTAATGGCCCCATACAGGGTAGAGAAAGAACAGGTCAGGAACATGGTGATACAATTATAATGATAAAGCTCTGTGCCCAGTCCTTTACATATGCTAATCAGTGTCTAGATGGCTTCCAATGAACAGGAAGAATATGTAAAAAACACCTCTGCCCTCAACCCTATTCGAGCCTGGACAAGATACATCGCTGCCCCTTGCAGGAAGGTCAACAGGAGTCAGCCTATGACCATACCAGTGTTGCAGGGAAAATGGTCTCAACCGTCCCAATGTTGTAGGGTTCTTGTGTTCCAGAGTCGAAGATTGAAACAAGGACACGTGTAGAGAATTAAAGTAGAGTTTATTAGAGAAGAGAAAGGTTGGCACTCACAGACTCCAGACGTGGAGTGCCATGAGGAGCTAGGGTGCTTCCATGAGAAGCAGAAATAAAACAGAGCTCATGGCAATAGAGTGCCATGAGGGGCTAGGGAGCCCATGAGAACTCATGGTGCCTAGGCATGGAATTCATGAGGAGCAAGGAACGCGAAACGGATTCATGGCACTGGAGTGCCATGAGGGGCTAGATTGCCTCCAAAAGAAGTAGGCAGCTGGAAACGGACTCATGGCACTAGAGGGCCGTGAGGGGCTAGATCGCCAAAGATGGTTGCCAGGGCTAGGTATATTTATACACCTAGACAAGCCTGGGAAACTGGCTTTTTCCCATTGGTTAATTCCCATTGGGGCCCAACCCAGTTGCTCTTGGGCCCATGTGGGCTAGAGATCAAGTTGTTTGATATGGAGATCTCATCTCCAGAATCACTTCATGGGAAAGTTGGCCATCTTATCCCTGGGAGGAGTCAGTTCCTCAGCAGGTGTTCCCTCAGGGTGATTCCAGCAGTGGGGATGGCCTTCAGGAATTCCAAAGACCTTGAGAGACCCATCCCAGCACGGCTACTCTAATCCTGCCTCACCAGCATAGGCCAGCTAACCTGGCATAGGAGGCACTGCAACTGAGACCACAAGGGATACCCTCGGCCTCCATCTCCAAGAAATGGAGATCTTGGGCTTGAGCGTTCCCTACATACACAGTGGGGGAAATGACTTCCAATAGAGGGGATATGAGGTAGGGTGATACCTTCTATAATCCTGGAGTTTGTGCTATACCCTTAGCTGTTGTGGTATTTTTTTTAAACACTTATTAGTTGTGTGTGTGTGTATATCACAGGGCACTGCGTGTGCCTGTGGAGGTCCAAAGATGACTTTGGGAATCACTGGCTTGCTCTACCTCCTTTTTGCTTTTGCTGTGGGGTTTCCCAGGCTCCACCTTACAGGGTTGGAAGTGCAGGCCGCCATCATTTGATCAACGAAAATAATTTCTGATGGGCATTTTTACATGAGATCTGGGATTTGAACTCAGGTCCTTCTGCTTTTGAGGCAGAGGCTTAACCCCTGAACCATTTTCCTTCCCTATTGTGGACTTTTTGAAGCAGGGTCTCAAGTCATCCAGGCTGCTCCCTGTGTAGCTGAAATTGGTTGCGAACCCTGGTCTATCTCTGGGAATCACAGGTACGGGCCACTACACTTCACTGAACATTATAACTGCAACTTGAACCCATGCCTCTCAAATGTTTTTAGTGGGTCCCCAAAGACCCTTGATAGAGATCCTTCCCTGGTCTTTTTCACAGCCATAATATTATGTATACTTATGATTCGCACAGTAAGGAACAAAAAGAAAATGATTAAACCACCTCTCAGTTTTTGAATGCTGTTTTCTCTTTTCTTTCCCTGCCAAAGTCTCACCGACCAGCGCATATCTCTGAAATTTCCCTGGGAGTAAAAAAAAACAAAAAGTATTGTTGCCAGGCAACAAATAAAAGGAGAGTCTTATTTTTGTGCTTTTTGGAAGGTATCCCCTTCCCACTGTGCCGTTCCCATGGAGAATCCTAATGATCAGGATTCAGCTAATGTTGCAACATTGAAATTTTAATGCAAAGAGATTTGTGCTAAAGGACAGCAGGGAGAAATATTTAGATGAAACCTTCTGGTGGTGACACAAGCCCATTACCCACACTTGGAAAGGAGAGACCTTTAGAACATGAACTTCTGCCCACATACAAATAAATCCTCAAAAAACAAATAAGTCTAAAACAAACCTTTCTTATATTAGTTGCTTTTCTATTTGTGTGTGTGTGTGTGCGCATGTAAATGCATGTGTGATGTGTATATCTGTGTAGTGTAGAAGGGGGCACTTGCGTGTGTATTACCTGTGGAGACCCAAGAATGACATTGAGAAACATCCTGGGTTGCTCTACCTCCTTAGTGCTTTGCTCTGGGGTTTCCCAGGTTCCGCCCCAGGGCCAGAATTAGAGACCACCACCATGTTCAGCAGGCATTTTTACGTGGGATCTGAGGATCTGAACTGCTGCAGTCCGCCTGCATGGTTGCTGATTAATCACCATCAAACAGCTTAAGGGAACAAGGGGTTTATTCTCTTACAATAGTCTTATTACAGTTTCTCGTCCAGCTTGGCAGAAGAGCTCACACCAACACTGGGGCCGAGGGAACTGGCCACACCTCTTCACAGAACAGGTGAGAGAGGGATGATCCTTACTTGCCAGACCAGCATGTCTGGCCAAACTTACACAAGGATGCCTCTTTCTCAAACAGTTCCCTCCATTTTATTCACTTGCCTGGCGATTAGTCCCACCCACCATAGGGCTGGGCCTTCCCCATCAGCTAGACAATCTCCTGCAGATTTGCTCTGGGCCTAACTCAACCTCTAATTCTCTACAAATGTGCCCAGAGTTCAAACCCTCAAAAGTCAAGTTGACACCTGTGCCCAACTATGACATGAACTCGGGTCTTTTTTTGCTTGTGGAGTAAAGGTTTTAACCCCTGAGCCATCTCCCCAGTGCACCCTCATTTCTTGTATGTTCTCATAAGAACCCCCAAAATGGTGATTAAGTTGCATAAGGCCTGCGGCAGCTCCTGCCAAAATACCTTTTGAGGAAAAGTCTCTTGAGTAAAGTTTTTCTCCCAAAACGGTAGGAAAGTCAAGGAGCTCGACAGAAAAACCAAAACAGATGCGTATTATTCCAGACCACCTAAAGACAACCTTCTGGTCTGTGTTGCCAGGTGACGGTCTTTCAGGGGATGCTGCCGTCCCAAGGGTACAGAGCATCAGCTCCTTGAATTCCTGACTCAAGCTGTCCGAGGATGATGACGATTTTCTCTTTGTGGTTTTTAATAAAGCTTAAGCAGAGAGCTGGGGGCAGGCATTTTTCCCTATGCTGATTTTTAAAAAAATATTTATTAGAAAGACAAAAAGGAGAGAGAGAGAGAGAGAGAGAGAGAGAGAGAGAGAGCGAGAGAGAGAGAGAGAATGCATGCTTTGCCACGATACATGGATGGGCATCACAGACTACTTTTCTCTTTCCATCATGTGGGTTTCGAACTCAGGTCACCAGGTTTGCCAGCAGCCACTACTTACCTACGGAGCGGTCTCGCCAGCCCTCCCTGCATTGATTTTGCTCCACAGTGGATGTCTTATTTTCTCTCACGATGTTGTCGCTCAAAGCTTCTGGGTTTTCCCTTGTTTGGGGTTCTTTCTTTCTTTCTTTCTTTTTTATTCAATTGTGCGTGTGTGTATATGTATGTATGTGTGTGTGTGTCTGTGTGTGCGTAGAACAATGGGTGAATTCAGGAACCACCATGGACGCCTCCACCTCCTCCTTCTTTACTCTGCTCCAGGATTCACAGGCTCCGCCCTACCAGGACCAGAAACGCAGGCCGCCCCCGCTTCCGCCCAGCGTCTATACGTGGGGTCTAGGATCCGAACTCAGGACCTTCCTCCTGCAAGGCAGAGGCTTAACCCCTGAACCACCTCTCCAGCCCCGGGATTCTTTCTTTAGCTTCTGCTGAGGGTCGAAAGTGCCGGGGGACCGATTTCTAGCTGCTTCCGTCTCTGAGTCTATGGTTATGCCATTGACTTATCCCCACAAGGAGAAAAAAGAAAAGAAAGTCCCACATATATATCAATGTCCACAGACACTCAGCCTTATGCTTGGGAGCAAGGTCACTGCATATAAATGAACAAAGACAACAATGAACTCTACTAAGAGAGCATCTCCCTGGCCCCTTCTTTCACTTATATTTAATTAATTGATTACTATTAATTAATCTGGTGCGGGGAAGCCAGCTGCCTACTCAGCAATGTTACTTTTTGTTCCTTGCTCATAACACAGCCCTAACTTGTACCAAGCCTCCAGTAGACATGGTGAGCTCTTGTAGGAGCTGAGGGTCCCAACTTTTTGGTTGTTTTTCCTGGAGACAGAGAGACAGACACACAGGTGACGCTTCACGGGCGACATAAGAGTGAAAACACCAGTTTAACAGATACTTACTTGCGGTGCGGTCTCTGCCTCACAAGCAGAAGGACCTGAGTTCGGATCCCAGATCACATATGCCAGGCAGCGGCCCCTAATTCTAGTCCTAGCAGATGGAGCCTGGGAAACCCCAGAGCAAAGCAATAAGGAGGTAGAGTAATCCAAGATGATTCCCGAAGTCACCCTAGGACTCCACAGGCACCCACAGTGCCCTGTGATACACACACACACACGCACACACACACACACACGCACGCACGCACGCACGCACACAAAAAATAAATTATTTTGAAAAAGTAAAAAGATCAGGATGGATGGCAAGTGGCCTTCTAAGGTAGACGGGATCCCCACACCTATGACCTCAGCATTTGGGAGGCAGAGGAAGGACAGTTAGATGTTTCAGGTCATCCTGGGCTGGGTGTGACCCTGTCCCAAAAAACAAAACAAACAAACGAAAAACAAAACCCAAACAACCAGCAAACTAAAAGCCACCAAAGTGACTCTCGACCTTCCTCCTCCCTCCTCTCTTCTCCTTCCTCCCTTTGTTCTCTTTCCTTCCTTCCTTCCTTCCTTCCTTCCTTCCTTCCTTCCTTCCTTCCTTCCTTCCTTCCTTCCTTCCTTCCTTCTTTTTTCTTTCTTTTCTTTTCCTCTTCCCTCGTCCTTTCCCATAAAAAAAGAAAATAAATCAAAGAATGAATGAATGAATGAATGAATGAATGAATAAGAGTGGCCCTCGGGCTGACAAGATGGTTCAGAAGGTCTGGTGCCTCCTCACAAACTTGGCAACCTGAGTTCAATCCCCCCGAAGCCCACGCCGTGGAGAGAACTGACATCCAGCTTCTATCCATGGCACACACGGAACGCCCTCCCCCTTCCTCTTTCTCGTTTCCCCTTCCCCACCCCCCCTATACACACACACACACACACACACACACACACACACACATATGTACATACACGCACACGCACATACACACGCTTTTTTTTAAGTGTCCCTCTGCATGAGGTTTGGAAAGCGACCTGGCAGTATTTGTAACAGGTCTTGGTTGCACACAGAGAAAATCCTAAACGGAAAAGTGTGGAGGAAAAGGGAGTCAAGGAATCAAGTCCACATGCTCACCAAGGAAGAGACACAGCAGGTGGAGCTCCAGGGGACCCGGCCTGGGGAACCCGTGACAAGCTGCGCCCCTGAAGAAGGTAGAGTCAGGAAGCCGCAGGGGAGGAGCGGGGAGGGAAGGGAGAAGGAGAGTGGGCAGGGGAGGGGAGAGGAAAGGAGGGAAGGGCCCTAAACCATCTCCAACCACCAGATGTCACTCACTCCAAAGTCCCAAGGCCCAGAATGTTCCAGCTCTGCCTGTGCTGCCGCAGACAGGGAACCCTGGCGAGGCAGGTTGCTGAGGACGCAGCAGTACTGTCAGAACCACACAATACAGAGGTGAACTCCCAAAGTCAAAGGGAGGAGCGGGCGTGGAAGGGCAGGTGTCATGGGCGTCATCCAGGACCGGAAACGCAGCCCCCCCCCCCCCCGCTTCCGCCCGGCATCTATACGTGGGGTCTAGGATCCGAACTCAGGACCTTCCGCCTGCAAGGCAGAGGCTTAACCCCTGAGCCACCTCTCCAGTCCCTACATGTGCTTCTTATTTCTTATAAGCAGAGATCTGCTGCTAGCCTCTCTGTCTCTGTCTCTCTCTGTGTCTCTGTCTCTGTTTCTCTCTATCTCTGTCTCTGTTTCTCCCAGTCTCCCTGTCTCTCTCTCTCTCTCTCTATTTCTGTCTCTCTCTCTTTCTCTCTCCACAAAGTGATTTATTCCAGCCAGATGAGGGTACAGTACACATCTGTACTCGCTGCTCTCCTTGGGAGGCAGAAGAAGAAGGTCTTCTGGGCCCGGATTGTAGAGTAAGTTCCAGGACAGTGTGCGTCTGTCTCAAATAAATAAATAAATAAATAAATAAACACAACAAGGACAACAAAAAGCAGTTGCAGAATAGAAGGTTCACCCCGTGCCCCCATGGACTCCCCGGAAGTCTTCTCCAAAGGTCGAGCATCTGCTCACTGCTCTGAGTATCTTTCATTCAGCACAGACTTTTTTTGGGGGGGTTGATTCCCCTTTCCTCAAGTAACCCAAATCTCTCCTCTCCAGGCAACTCAGTTCCCACTGCGGCCGCTGAGCAAACCAGGTTTCAGAAGCAGAAACCAGGGAGTAGAGGCTGTTAACAGAGGCAGAAAGAAAATTATGTCCAAGATGGCACCGGCTCAAAAGTGGGAAATGGCTATCAGGAAGAAGTGGGGGATCAATAGAAGGGGGACCAGAGAAGGTAAGGGAGAGCTAGAATCATCAAAATACATTCTATGCAAGAATGCAAATGGAAAAATAAAATTCACTATTATGTGTGATTAGCATGATAATAAAAATGGCGATTGGCAACATAGCTCAGTTGGGAGAGTGCTTGCCTAGTATGCAGGCGGCCCTGAGTTCTATCCCCCAAACCCCAAAACTGGTGTCTCAGCCCAGCACTCTGGAGGTGGAGGCAGGAGGATCAGAAGTTTAAGGTTATCTTCAGCCATGTTTCTGGAGCGTGAAGCCAGTGTAGGATGCGTGAGACCCTGTGACAAACAAACAAACAAACAAACAATCAAGTTCAACTAGACAGACAGGTGCTTTAAAGGGTGCGCAGGCACTGCAGCCTGGTTAGGCGGGGACTGGGGATGAAGCGCCTGGCTCAGGGGAAGACCCCACACCGGGATGCTTTCACATCCTGCTATTTCAGAAGAAGCCGCGACAGGCGCGTCCCGTGGACTTGGTTAGAGAAGCTGACTTTGGGAAGACACCCAAGCCGCAGGGCGTGATGGCGAGCGAAACAAGGCTCTCTTCCTCCTTCCAAAGCATGATGTCACTCTGCCCAGCGCTCGGGTGTGGCTCCGGAGCGGAGAACACTGGCAGGGCCCTGTGCCATCTCCGGGCCTGTGGGGACACAGCCACCTCCTCCCTCGGGAGATGGGAAAGAGGAAGAGAATAGGTTCTGCTTACGTTTTCAGAACCGATCCCCGGAACAGCAGGACGCAATGCTCCTGGAGACCCGCTTCTTGCTGGCACTCTGCCAGACAGCCAACACACGGTGCACATACATCCTGCTTGTTATTCCCCACGAGGAAACCTGGTCTCAGAGAGCTAAATGACACGTCTAAAACCACGCTGTGAGTGGAAAGCAGATCAGAACGCAGCCTGTCTGACTCTGTCTTAGCTTCTGGGAGACGCCGTGGCTGTGTCTCCTGGGAGCGCCTTACTCAGGAAGAAACCGAGGTCCTGCCCAGACCTTTCGCACCCCAACTTGCTTTCTTGCAAGCTCGAAAAGCATGGTTCACCTTTCTCATTGGTGCAAACCTTATAAAGTGCTCCTTATCTTGTGGCATAGAATGACCATTGACAATGGTTTCTATGCCCGTCATCAAATCCTGTGTGTGTGCTGTGTGCATGTGGGTTCATGTGTGTGCATGTGTGTACATGCGTATATGCACTGTAGTCATGTATACATATGTTGTACGCATGTATCCACTGTGCATGCGCATGGATGTGCTGCATGCATGTGTGTTATATGTATGTATGTAGACGTGTCTGTTCTGTATGTATGCATGCACACATGGGTATATATGCTGTATGCATGTGTGCGTACATATGTATATGTGTTGTATGCATGTGTGTGCATATTTGTATACATGCTGTATTCATGTGTGTGCATGTATGTCTTGTATACATGTGGTGCTCATATGTGCTCCATGCATGTGTGCACATGTATATGTTTGTGTGTGCATGTGTGCTGTATGCATGTGCGGACATGTATGTATATACTGTATGCATGTGCGCATGTGTATATGCATGCTGCATGCATGTCTGTGCACGTGCTGCATGCATGTCTGTGCACGTGCTGCATGCATGTCTGTGCACGTGCTGTATGCATATGTGTGCACATGTGTGTAGGTACACACACCTGCGCCTGTAGATATGGGGGCCAGAGATGAACTTCAGGTATCTTCTCCTACTGTTATCTACTTTATTTTTTTGACACAGTGTAACCAGACGGCATAAGGATTCCACAGGAATGCTTGTAACTGCCCCCATCATTCTGGCTCTCAGGACTATCCAAAGAATGGACCCTAAAAATGTGCGCTTCCCTCAGGAATCTCAAGCTGAAAACACAGACTTTCGAGAGTACTGAAATTCTGCCAGATCTGGTGCCAACCAGAGGAGGAGTTTGTCCTCCGCAGAGACTTCACACAGCTCTGACAGCCTGTCAGTCTCCTTGTAGGAAAGACTGAGGCCAGGCAGTAGTGGGCAGACAGACCCCTGGAGCAGAGGAACGCTTAGCCCTTGACCCCACACCAAACCTCTGAAGACAGGGACTTCGGGATTAATAGGACGTTCCTCTTTCCTATATGTCCCTATTGAATAAATCCCCTTCTCTTCTTTTCGTCTTAACTTCATTTTTGTTGATTTATCGAGGAGAGATACACAAGACCAAGCCACAGGTCCATGAACGGTGTGCTCTCTCACTGGACCTGGAGCTGAATGTGCTGGCCGGCTGGCCAGAGAGCCCCAGTCTCAGCTCTGGGGTTACGGGCGCTTCCACGCTGGTTTTCCCATGGGCGCTGGGGATCCTAATTCAGGTCCTCAGGCTCGCACAACAAGCTTTTACCCACCGAGCAGTGTCACCAGTCCCCGAATGCTTGATTTACAAGGAGGAGTCATTTCCTCCCATCTCTTGCCAGGCCACACATCTCTATTAAAAAGAAAAAGGAAGGTGGGGGCTCTCAATATAGCTCAATGGGTAAGATGCCTGCCCACAAGCCTGGAGACCTGAGTTCCAACCCCGGGAGCCCACATGGTAGGAGGGGAATGTAGCAGTCGCCTGCATTATTCCCGATAAAATCACCATCGAATGGCTTAAGGGAACAGGGTTTTATTTTCTCTTACAATTCCTGGTTAAGTTGCCTGTCCATCTTGGCAGGAGAGCTCACCTCAGCACTAGGGCCGAGGGAACCAGCCGTATAATATCCACATAACAGCTGAGAGATGGAACAATTCTTACTTGCCTGATCAGCATGTCTGTCCAAGTGTACAAAAGGATGCCAACTTCCTCAACCAGCTCTGTATTTTTTATTCACCTGTCCAGGGCCTAGTCCCACCCACCACGGGCTGGGCCTTCCCCATCAGCTAGACAATCTCCTGCGGATTTGCTCTGGGCTTAACTCAACCACTAATTCTCCACAAATGTGCCCAGAGCTCCAACCCTCGACCATCAAGTTGACACTTGCATCTATGAGAGAAAGAATCGACTCCCGAGAGTTGTCTTCTGATCTCTACCTGTGCACCATGGCATGCATGTGAGTGTTCCGTTCATTCCCTCTCTCTCTCTCTCTCTCCCCCTCCCTCCCTTGAATTGATAAATATATATATTTTAAAATCAAAGGTGCCAGGCTTGGTGCTGTGCACTTACAGCCCCAGTGACTTGGGAAGTTGAGGCAGGAGAATTGTTTGAGTCTAGGGTTCAAGTCCAGCTTAAACAGTATTGTGATACCTCGGCTCAAAAACGAACAAGCCAGGCTGGAGAGAGAGTTCAGGAGTTAAAGCCTTTGCATCACAAGCAAAAGGAACTGAGTTCAGATCCCAGAGTCCATGTAAAAATGCTGGAAGGACAATGGTGGAGGCCCGAGAGTCCAGCCCTGGAAGGCGGAGCCTGCAAAATCCCAGAGCAAAGCAAAAAGGAGGTAGAACAATCTAGAACAATCTGGGATTATTCCCAATGTCACCCCTGGACCTCCACAGGCAGACACACTTAAGTCCTCTCTGATACACGCACGCACGCACGCACGCACGCACAGTCAACGACGTGAAGACCACCACCGAGCACGCAAAGCAGGCAAGAACAAGGTGCACTGGCAAAGGTCGTGCCAGAGCAGTTGCTTGCAGGACGGGCGATGCTAAATATTAACACTAAGAAGATTAGCCCGGGTCCTGGGAGGAGGGTTCCCACTGGGTTAAAGGGCGTCTGCTTGCAAATCCTTTTAGTTCCAGGGAGCCTTGGTGCATGAGGCGGGGCCTCGCCTTGGAACTGACTAGGTGGGAAGTCAGGGGGAAGGATCATCCTGGACTTGGTAGGGTCAAGCTCCGCCGTCTGTCCCTATCAGAGCAAGCCCGGAGATACGCAGCAGTGAAAACCAGAGAAAGGAGGTTTACTCAATGGGCCACACAGGAAAGAGGAGCAAATAAAGAGGTTGTCGCAGTTTGCCTTCATGGTTGCTTCATGGCATAACGGCTTAAGGGAACAAGGGATTTTATTCTGGCTTCCAATAGTCCAGTTACGAGTCCTTGCCCAGCTTGGCAGGAGAGCCCACACCAACAGCAGAGGCTGAGGGAACAGGACACATCACATCTATGTAACACCTGAGAGTCAGACAATCCTTACTTGCCAAACCGGCATGTCTGTCCTAGTCCGTAGAAGGACGCCGACTTCCTCAAGCAGCTCCCTCCATCTTATTCACCTGTCCAGGGCCTAGTCCCACCCACCATGGGCTGGGCCTCCCCCATCCATTAGACAATCTCTTATAGGTTCTCTTATAGGTTCCCTCTGGGTTTAACTACTAATTCTCAGCGAATGTGCCTGGAGCTCAAACCCTCAACTGTCAAGGTGACCCCTGCGTTTAACTATGACAGAAGTCCAGTGGACACCCCCACTGTCTATTCTTGCCGTTCTCACTTGAGTCTTCGGTTTAAATAGAAGGCAAGAGGTACAGGCAGTCCTGTTCGAGGTGTGTCCCTCCCATCACAGATCCGGATGTCTCTGCTTTACTCCCTCCAGCAACATCTTCTGACAAGTTGTTGTTGTGAGAGCTCTTTAGACAGACAAGCTCCCCTGGACCCTACCGGGCTTCAGCTCCTTCCTTCTCCCACCATGAGGTTTTTTTGGGGGGGCGGGATTCTAGTTCCTTGGGGACCCATTGGCTCCGTGGTCTTTGCTGCAATGAGCTTGAATGGTTGCTGACAAACTGATGACCAAGTGGCTTAAGAGAGCAAGGAGTCTGATTCTGGCTCTGGTTATGGTTCCTTGTCTGGGTTGGTAGGGGGTGAGGTGGAAAAATGTAAACTGTTAAGTTACCCAAGCCTGCATCTATCTGTGTCAATGTCCCGGGTCTTCTGCAGTCAGCCTGCACACCTGACACTTGGCAACCTTTGCTTCTGCTTCTGGAAAGTCCCGCTCTTCGCTCGCTCTCCCTCTGCCCTGCTTTAGTAGGAAACGAAAGCACAAGCCGAGCTCTAGGCTGGAGTCCTCGGAAAGTCCTTGATGACTAAAACCCCTCTCTTCCTCCCTGATTGGCTTCCGAGGAATTGTTCCAGAGAATTCCCACCAGAGTGGGTGTTCCACAGGCGGCTGATGTCTAGGGGACTTGTAGCTCCCGTCTTCTACCTCTTAGAATGTGGCGTGCTTCCACCAGGAGGCAGGAGAACTTGGCTAGAACGGAGTGGGAACGGGCAGGCGAACAGCTAAAAGTCCCCCCAGCCCACCTCAGGACCTCTAGACCCAGGACGGCTACCAGCGGCCGGCACCCGGGTCATAATTCCAGGTAGAGTCCACCGGGTCATGCGGCCGAGCCATCAAAACAGGATTCTCACCCAGGTCCATCAGCGGCTTGCAAGGCAGCCGCAGGTGACCGAGATGAAGCTTTCCCCGTTTCCTCGGGACCGTGTCCCACAGAGAGGTCGGCTGTGAGCAGCTCTGAAAATAGAAATCAAACCCACAGAGCCGGCTCCAGCCCTGGCACTAGCCACCCTCTGCCTCCAAGCCTCGCGTCTCCCGCTAAGGTGGCAGACTGCTGGCGGCGATCTGGCCCGACAGTCTCTGGTCTCCACTTTGGGGCTCGGCTCTGATTTTAGCAACCCGACCGGCAAAAGCAGTCTATTTCTGAACCTCTATTTTCCCCCCCTCTGAGGTTCTTTTGTAACAAGGGGTTGCCCAGTAGGAGGGTAGAGAGTGTGAGAACTCAATGGAAGAACTCTGACATTCTCAGAAAAACTGCCTACATTTTTTAAAAACTTTGTGTGTGTGTGTGTGTGTGTGTGTGTGTGTGTGTGTGTGTCTGTGTCTGTGTATCAGAGGGCACTGTGTGTCCCTGTGGAGGAGTGACTTCGGGAATCATCCTGGATTGCTTCTACCTTCTTTTCACTTTATTCTGAGATTTCCCAGGCTCTGCACACCAGTGCCAGAGGTGGTGCAAGCTGTGGGTATCTGCTTGGCTTTTTTTTTTTTTTTAAATGTGGGACCTGGGACCTTCTGCTTGTGAAGCAGTCTTAACCCCTCAGCCATCTCTCCAGCCTGAGTACCTAATTTTGTTTGTTTGTTTTGCTTTGGTTATCTGCCCTCCCTTCTTCCTACCTAGAATGTGATGGCAGGAGCTGTAGCTGCCACCTTGCATAAGGTGATTGGGGATGAGAGACAGACCCCCCAGGACTGCAAGAGAAGATCGTTTCTGACGTTCATTCATTCCTTTTAGAAACAGGGTCTCATGTAAACCATTCTGCCTTCCAGTTCACTATGGAGCGGAGAGTGATGAACCTCTGATTCTCCCACTTCCAATTCTTTGCTGCTAGAATCATAGACGTGTGTTCATTTTACGTGGTGCTGGGGAATCGAACCCAGGGCTTTGTGCACGCCAGAGAAGTACTCTACCAGCTGAGCTCCATGTCCAGTCTGCAGGGTGGGTTTTGCTGACTGACTCAGAAGACTAGGCTCCCCCTGAAGGTTTATTTGTGCTCCCAGACACTTTATCAGACCTTTGGGTTCTTCTTGGTGTAGAAAGAGACCGTCTGTCTTGCCAGGCTCATTCATTTTATGAGGAAGGAAATGCCTTGCGCGTTCTGGGAACCTCTGGCTGGCGGTTGGCTTGCCCGGCCGGTCTCTCTTGTGTCACATGATGTCACTGTATTTCTAAAAACAGCCCTCGGGCCTTGGTGAGTCTGGGCCAGTGGGCATGTTCTCAGAGGCTTATCAAGGACTGATAATGGGTGCCCGGGACAAGGGGTGGGCCACTGCCAAAATGACCAGGGCCTTCCTGGCTTTCAGATTCACTTTCCTTATCTGAAAACCAGGGGAGCGCGTGGGAGGAGACGTGTCTAGAATTTCTGCAGACTCGGGCGTTCTGAAACCTGTCAGCTGGGTCTGCAGCCGCGAAGCCAAGGGAATCATCCCTGTGTCGCAGGTTCCCGCGAAAGACCTTTGTGAGCAAGGCCTGGGACACGGTGGCTGGAGAGAGGGTCTCACATGGCCCAGGCTGAGGATGACCCCGAATTGTTGATCCTCCTGCCCCCACTTTCCAAATTCTGGATTATATGAGTATTTTATGCCTGGACCATGCATGCTGCGGGTGGAACCCAGGACCTTGTGGGTGCTAGGCAAGCCCCCCCAAACTGTGTGCCCGTGAGATGTACCCCAGTCCCTCGTTATCTTTTTAAAAAAGTGTGTTGTGCATGTATGTGAAGCTGACTGATTTAGCTGTTCAGCTGGGGTTAGAGATGCATGCCTCTACATTGGACTTTTCCGTGGCTGCTTGGAATCTGAACTCAAGTTCTCACGCTTGCATTGCAAACAATTTACCCACTGAACTATTTCCCCAGATTCTTTCATTATTTTTTCCACACACGCAATATATATATATATATATTTGCATATGTACTATATATTATATACATGTGTATATATGTATATATAATATACATATATGTATATATTATATGTCATGTTGGTGATATAGTGGTAAATATAGCTGCCTTCCATATATATGTGATATATATATCTGTCAAAGAATAAGTTGCATATATACATATATATATAATTTACTCTTTGTCAGTTTTGATGTGTACATGATTCTCATTTCCCCTACCTCTGCCAACCTCCCCTCTGCACTGCAAGTCTGTTTTGTTCTGTGACCCACTGGGTTTAACAAGGGCCGACTACATGATGGTGGGTTTGGAATGATCCATCTCATTATCTTTCAATTCTGTGGTCCTGCTGCTGAGCAGACCCCCCCCCCAAGGGAACACTCAGTTGAGTGCTCGCACAAAGGTGTCAACCACAGTCACTGCTGAGGGACACTCACTGTACAGTGACCAGATGGCTCACGACACAGCATGCAGGTAGGTGGTATGTGTGACTGAGAGGAGAGAAATATGCCAAAGAACCTTCTTCCTGAGAGCCCTGGCTCTAGGCAAATGCTGTCTCTGAGCTACATCCCGGGTCAATGTATTTCCACGGTGTAACAAGAGCAAATAGATTACGCATGCTCTGTGGAAAGTGAGTCACAAAGTCACACACACACACACACACACACACACACACACACACACACACACACACAGAGTCACAAGAGAAAACTGTCATTTCATCCATTCATCTGCCCAGGTTTGTGCTAACTCAGAGAGGGGGTGACGTCATCCACGCTCCCACAGCTGCAGTACAGGAGCTAGAATGGAGCTTGTCAATTTAAGAGAGTCCTGTCGATTCCAAATTGCCTTTTGTCTATAGCCCACAGCAAAAGCTGTTCCTGCTACGGAAAGTCAACCTGATCTTGTCAGCCGAATATGATCTTTCAGGAGACTGTACCAGGACTTCATTCAGCCATTGGTTTATGGCTTTTGAGACAAGATCTCATGTAGCCCAGGCTGGCCTCTGATTCACTATGTGGCTAGGGAGGACCTTGAATTTCTGGGTCTCCTGCTTCTGTTCCCCAAGGCTAAGATCACAGATGAGGTCCGACCATGGTTTTACGTGGCTCTGGGAATCGAACCCAGGACTCTGTGCATGATAAGCAAGCACGCTACCCATTGAGCCACATCGCCACTCCCTATTTATGTATTGTTTATTTTTGGTGTTTTTAAAAATATTTTATTTATTTATTCTCTGTGCGTGTGTATGCGAGGGAGCAGGAGGGAGCGTGAGGAAGGGGGAGAGCGCAGGCACGTGTTCAAATCATGTGCCTGTAGTAATCAGAGGACAAATTTTGGGAGGCAATTCTCCTTCCACCTGTGGGCTCAGGTTATTGAATTTACACAACAACAAAGATTTTAACCTGCTGAGCCATGTCTTCAGCTCTGCGTGTGTGTGTGTGTGTGTGTGTGTGTGTGTGTGTGTGTGTGTGTGTATCAGAGGGGCCCGTGGAGCCAGAGGGTGACTTCAGGAATCCTTTTAGATTACTCTACCTCCTTTTTGCTTTGCTCTGGGGTTTCCCAGGCTCTGCCTTCCAGATCAGGAAGTGCAGGCTGTTGCCTTTTCTGCTTGGCTTTTTTTTTTTTTTTTTTTTTTAACTTGGGATGGGATTTAAACTCAGGACCTTCCACTTTGGAGGCAGAGTCTTAAACCCTGAGCCATCTCTCCAGTCCTATTCTTGATGTTTTGAGACAGGGTCTTGCATAGCCCAGGCTGGCTTCCAATTCACTGTGTAGTTGCAGATAACCCTGAATTCTCAATGTTTGTGCCTGCCTGCCAAGCGCTGGGATTACAGCTGTGTGCCACCACGTGCCGTCCCCACACCGCATATTTTTTAAAATTTTTCCATCACACAAACTTAATAGGTACCCCGGTCCCCTTCCTCCCTCCATCCCTCCCCGGATCCCCTTGCTCCCTCCCCTCTTTTCTCCTTCCTTTCCCCCCTCCCTCCCTTTCTCCCAGTGCCCCCTCCCCTCCATCCCTGGAGCATCCTTTAGTGTGCATGTCAAACTTCCCTCTGGATCCTCCTCTCTGACGAGGTGTAAAGACTCAGTGGCATTGCCTAGAGCCCTTTCTTGTGTTCCTTTAGTATAGGAACACTATTGCAGCTGTGAATCCCTTGCCTCTAAGGATCCTAGTGCCTGTGATCCATGCTAGACTTTGGGGGGGGGGGTCAATGATATGTCGGTCATTGTGCAGGTCATGCAAAGTCCTGTTATGATTACTTCGGCCCTAACTTGTGTGGAGTATCTTGCACATCGTTGATCCTCCCCATCTTTAGGCTCTTACAGTCTTACCGCCCCCTCTTCCGCAAATTTCCCTGAGCTTTCGGATGGGGAGAGATTAGGCTGGCCTGGTTCCAGGCCCACGCCACATATTTTAGATGAGGAATACATGACTTCTTTGAGCACCTCAGCTTGACCTTGTAGAAGATGCTGTGTCGCACCCACACCTCCTTCGCTGATCTGAAGACTCCCCCTCCCTCCAGTTATTTTCTCACAGTGGGGAATGTTCAGCCCAAACCCAGCATAGGCAGGAAATGTCAGGTGGTCCCTGGCCCAAGACACCTCACGGTCACTGAGATGGGAGGAGGAGCGTCAGTATCCCAACTCTCAACAGTGTGAGGGAGGCGTGTTCTATCGGACTCGGAGTCCCAATGTGATCCACTGATTGGCACATGCTAAGCGGTTTTCTCTTTCTCCTCCTCCCTTAGCTACAAGCTCAGCGTGGCCGTCAATAAAGCGCCGGCATCAAAGTCTGGCCTCAGGATGCCTTGGTGGTGAGGGGTGCGTGGGGGGAGAATATAAACTATTCCTATGATCCTATGAGTCGTTTGGAACAAAGAACATAGTGTTTATCTTCAGAACTGAGGTAGAGGCTGGAGAGATGGCTCAGTGGTTAAAGCAAAGGGGCCTGAGTTCAGATTCTTAGATCCTATGTAAATATGCCAGGCAGGGGCTAGAAAGATGGCTCAGGGGTTAAGACTCTGCCCAAAAGCAGAAGGTCCTGAGTTTGAATCCCAGGCCCACGTAAAAATGCCAGACAGGTGTGGTGATCCTCTTGTAATTCCAGCCACGGAAGGCAGAGCCTGGGAGTACCCAGAGCAAGCCGACTAACCACATGAGCCCTGATGGGATGCTCTGGGCCTAATTAATTTAATTAGGAAGCAGAAGCAACCCAGGATGGTTCTAGACATCACTCTTAGGCCTCCAAGGGCACAGAAAGTGCCCTCTGATGCACCCAGACACACATACGCACGCACACAACTAAAAACAAAGTACAATTATGGCAGGAGAGATGGCTCAGGGGTTAAGACTCTGTCTTGAAAGCAGAAAGGTCTGAGTTCAGATCCCAAGTCCCACATAAAAACGCCAGGCAGAAATGGCAGTGGCCTGTATTTCCCACCCTGGTGGGCAGAGCCTGGAAAGTCCCAGAGTGAAGTAAGAAGGAGGTAGAAGCAATTCAGGATGATTCCTGAAGTCACTCACAGTCCTCCACAGGGACACACAGTGCCCTCTGACACACACACACACACACACACACCCAATCAATCAATCAATAATAAATAAATAAATAAATAAAAATCTTTAAAAAGTACATTAACAAAAAACCCAAAAGCAACTAAAACTGAATGAGGACTATTAATTTTTAATCTTAGTAAGCAAAGATCATAAGGCAGGAAGACCACCTACATGACAATTGTTTGAAGTGTTCCAAGGTGGGGTCCCTTCTTTTTTTCTTTAATTTTTAAAATTTAGTGTGTATGCATGTGCGTGCGTGCGCGTGTGCGTGTGTGTGTGTGTGTGTGTGCGTGTGTGGATCAGAGAGCACTGTGTGTTCCTGTGGAGGACCATGGGTGACTTTGGAAATCATCCTGGATTGCTTCTACCTCTTTCTTGCTTCCATCTGGGATTTCCCAGGCTCCGTCCACCAGGGAAGGTTCAGGCTGCCATTTCCACCTGGTGTTTTTTTTTTTTTTTTAATTATTATTATTTTTTTATGTGGAACCTGGGATCTGAACACAAGACCTTCCACTTGCAAGACACAGTCTTAACCCCTGAGCCACCTCTCCAGCCCTTGGGTTCTCTTCTTGGTGGCCACTGGCAGTGAGCCCTTTCCTGTTGTAATACTCATCTGGCCCCTGGCTGAGAGCTTAAAGACAAGTCTCTCCTTTCTCTAAGGGTCTAAAATAAGGGTCTAAAAACACTCCTTGCTCTCCCCTTCCCGAGCCAGCAGTAACGTTTACATTACATTATTGAGTCCCGAAATAACATTCTCCTCTCGAATGGGTTATGAAGATGAAGCGGATGGTTCTTTTCTCCCTCCCGCCTCCAGAGCAGCTGCTGGGGACTCGGAAATGGAGGGGGCTATGCCTTGGCGTGGTCTTCGCTTTGGCAGAGCCAGCCTCTGTTTCTCTATGAGCAGCTTTCAAGGGATGCCACAGGGGGCTGGGGGTGTTTGAAAGAAGGCAGGAAGGGCCTGCGAGATAGCTCAGCAGGTAAGATGCGTGTTCGCAAACCTGGAGACCTGAGTTCGATCCGCAGAAGCTCGCATGTGGAAGGAACGTTGCCCTCTGACCTCCATAGGTGCATCACAGTATGCATGATGCATGTCTGTGCCTTCTCGCGCCTTCAAATACACGACATACGTATGCATACCAGGGTATTTATTTATTTCAGAGGACAGAGGTTAAGCAGAGAATTAGCTGAGACCGGAGTCTGTCTGGGCTGCCCACGGCTAGACCTTGTTTCCATCATCATCACCATCATGGTCAAAATGAAGAATCCAAACATCTGGAAGGATGTGGGAGGAACAAGACTGGGCCGGTTTGGGGAGGTGGCTCATTGGGTAGAGTGCTTGCCAAGCTAGCGTGAAGATCTGAGTTTGAATCCCTGGAACCCATGTAGAGCCGTGTGGGGGCTGGTGCAGGCCTTCCTGGGGTCCTGTGAGTGCTGACCAAGCTGAGCAACAGGATCAGCAGTTCGAGCTTCTTCGTTCTCTTTGTCCCTTTGGAAGCTCTTGCTTGGCTGTGGTCATTCTCAACGGGCAGTGTGATGGGTCCGCTCACTGCACTCCCTCCTTGCGATGTATTACCTGGAAACAGGCCCGCATGTTCCCAGAGCTGTGGTACGAGCTCGTCCCCCCTGAAGCCGCTGTTACCTTGAAACTGCTGACTGTTCGAGTACTAAACTAGTCATGGTATTGTAGTTTCCCATCGAATGCCCTTCTGTCGTTCATTCCTCGCTTCTTGTTTCTGTAAGATCAGGCTGTTCTTGCTGTTTGGGCTGTCACGAAGGACTTTGGATAGTTGCCCAACTCCACGTATAATACCTGAGCAGTTTAGAATAAACTCATCTCGGTTCTCAGTTCTCAGTCTCAGTCTGGCTGAGATTCCTCCGACCCTGGTCTGTTTAATTCCCGCTGATCCTCTGCATTGTCTGGTAAGTGCAGCTGGGAGCAGTGCACACGTTTGTAATCCCAGTGCTCCTATGTGAGATGGAAGAGGGAGACAGGAGAGTCCCTGCTAGCTCTGGGCCAGCTGGTCTGGGGTGCATAATGGGGAACCCCAAAGAGACCTTACCTCAAACATGGAGGACCAACATCTGAGGCTGCCCTGTGACCTATACACACACACACATACACACACCACACACATACCTGGAAATCTAATTCAACATGAAACTATAGTTAAAATGGCACTATATTGGAATTTTTAAAAAATAAGTAGATTTTGTGTGTGTGTGTGTATTTGTCTGTACCAGAGGGCACTCGAGTGTGTGTGCCTGAGGAGGCCCAAGGGTGACATCAGGAATCACCCTGAATTGCTCTACCTCCTTACTGCTTTGCTCTGGGGTTTCCCAGGCTCCGCCTTCCAGGGCCAGAAGTGCAGGCTGCTACTTTCTCCCTTCATGCATGTATCCCTGCATTTTTACATGGGATCTGGGGATCCAAATTCAGGCCCTTTTCCTTTTTTTTTTTTAATATGTTATTTATTTATTTTTATTTGGAGAGACAAGGAGACTGACAGCGAGAGAGAGAAAGAGAGAGAGAGAGAGAGAGAGAGAGATTGAGAATGTGGGCTTCTGGGGATTGAACTCAGGTCTCTGGGTTTGCAAGCAGGCACCTTACCCACTGAGCTATCTCACTGGCCTAAGGTCAAAGGCTTTAATCCCCCCCCAACCTCCCCTTCCCAAGTCATCTCCTCTGAAGCTATTCAGAGATAACACTTCACTACAGCCTAGTAAATCATTCCACACCCTGAGAACATTTAAGAATGAAGAAATTCCACAAAGGTAAATCTGGATGCCTGACATCTTCAGAAAGAGAAGACCAAGCTGTGTTGATTTGAATTCTTTTTTCTCCTAGAGAGACAGAGTTGCTAAAGCACAGAACAGTGCATCCCTGTCTGGATTGGGTATGTCCAGGTTCCTGGCATCTTGTTCAAAAAACTGAAGAGGGCATAGAGTCTGGTAGATAGATGGTAACCATCCTGCAAATGGGAGAGTGACCTCCCCTCTGCAGTCTCCTACTCCTATTCCATCTACCTTTGAATCTACTCTTATAGTAACAGTCCATTTTAACAGCCTTTTATCTCTGGCTAGGAGGTGACATCCAATACCCATCAGGATGGAGCCAAGGGTGGTGCAGGAACAACAAAACTAAAAACAACAACCAACCATAATTAAGAACATCAGAGACCCTACATTAATCACCTGGAACTAGACCAGCCAAATCTCTCCCCATCCAAAAGCTCAGGGAAATTTGTTGGAAGAGGGGATGGTAAGATTGTAAGAGCCTAAAGATGGGGAGGAGCAAGATACTCCACACAAGTTAGGGCCGCAGTAGCCATAATCGGACTTTGCATGACCTGCACAATGACTGACATGTCAATGACACCCAAAGTCTAGCATAGATTACAGGCACTAGGATCCTTAGAGGCAAAGGATTAACAGTCACAATAGTGTTCCCATACTAAGGGGAGCACAAGAAAGGGCTTTAGGCAATGCTACTGACTCCTTACACCTCACTAGAGTGGAGGACCCAGAGGGAAGTTTGACATTCACACTAAAGGATGCTCCAGGGATGGGGAGGAGGGGGCATTCAGAGAAAGAAAGGGAGGGGAAGAAAGAAGGTGAAAAGGGAGGAGCAGGGAGAAGGGGAGGGAGGAGGAGACGGGGTACCTATTACGTTTGCATGATTGGGAGAATAAATAAATAAACAATAGGGGCTGGAGAGGTGGCTCAGGGGTTAAGCCTCTGCCTTGCTGGTGGAAGGTCTTGAGTTTGGATCCTAGATCCCACGTATAGACGCCAGGCAGAGGCAGGGGCGGCCTGCGTTTCTGGTCTTGGTAGGGTGGAGCCTGTGAATCTGGGGCAGAGTAAACAAGGAGGAGGTGGAGGCTGTCCATGGTGGTTCCCGAATTCACCCGTGGTTCTACACACACACACATACGTACACATGCATACATGCACACACATGCATACATGCACAGTTGAATAAATAATAAATAATAAATAAATTTAAAAAAAATAAAAAAAGACTTCGAGGAAACTATTCAAAAGCAAAGCATAGTACAGAAACCCAGGAGCCTTAACTAAAAGCTTGTTCCTTTAGTTATTCAAGGACCCTGGTTAATCCTTTGTGTGGTCCAGCAGGAGGTGTGGGTTGCTAAGGGACACAGAGTGGGCACTTTTCTGCTTTGATTGGCAGGCCTGAATCTGTAAGTCGCGGTTCACTGTACATATCTCTTTCCATCACACATCTGATTTTAATCACATGCACACCCAACTGTGCATAGATATTAGATGATAAATAAAGGTTTTCCTCTAAAAGTTCACTTTACTGACACAGTTAGCCTTACTATGCAAGTGCCCAAAGCTAGTTCAAGCCAGATGGTCCCTGTGGCTTCCGGCACCTGGTCATGTCTCCAGATACGTTTGAAAGCAAACTGGTTACAAAGGGGGAGTTACTGCTATTACAGGGCCAGCAATGGTTCAAAGGCATTTGCTGCCAAGCCGCATGACCCGAGTTCAATCCCCGAAGAACACACGGTAGAAGGAGAGAACCAACTCCCTCAAGCTGTCCTCTGATCTACACACACACATGCTACATGTTAATTTTTTTAATTGCCAGGAGAGGACTTACTCCATGGTGTGAGGTGGGATGTGTGTGCAGCTTGATACAGATGTGGATCCTGCATTCTAGGTTCTTTGTTAGATGTGGGTTCCCAGCCCAGGGCAAATGCAGCCTCTTAGCTGCAATAGGTCCTCATGAATGACCTTGAATTTCTGATCCCCTGCCTCCACCTGCTGAGTGATGGAGTTACAGACTTTCACGCCCTTCCTGATTTGTGCCATGCCGGGGCTTGGACCCAGAACAGAAAATGGGGCTGGGTTAGGACCTAGCCCACCCTGCAGGATCCACTTCCTCCAGCTAGATCCCCTTCCTAAGCATTCCACCATGTCCCCCAACTAAGGCCACGAATGTGTGTGGGGGGTCAAGTGTTCAAACACGTAAGTCTGTGGGGCACATCTCACAGCTAAACCCCAACAGCCATGACATCACACTAGACAATCTTACACTGACGTCACGGAAAGCGGGTTTTGTTGGGTTCCCACCTCTCCTGCTCCTATCTGAGGTCCACGGGGGAACTGTACTTCCCCATTCCGGGGAAGCTAGGCCTGGCCACGGGCTGCAGTGGTTAATGACTGTGTGTGGGTGCTGAGCTCAGGGGGGTGGGCGCTTCTGACCACCACGGAAGAATATGTCTCGGCCTCAGCCAGAACCACCCAGCCCCAGGGGACAGAGCCACAGTGAATCACTGCAGCTGACCTGAAGCCCCACCGCGATGACGCAGGCTTGGCGCTGCCCCCCACGGCATGGCGGGGTATTCAGCAAGGCCACCGCAGCCCACGGCTCTGCACAGAGAACTCTGGTGCAGCATGCGGCCCTGGGCATCCGGGCATTGCCCCGCGCGAGGCACAGATAAAGGAAACATTCCCGTTAGCCGCGTCTTTGAAAAAGCGCCCATCTTATTATATTTCATATTTATATAAATTTATTTACTTATTTATTTATTTATTTAATGTGCGCATGTGTGTGTGTGTGTGTGCGTGTGCGCGCGTGTATTTGTCTGCCTGTCTGTCTGTCTGTCTGCGTCTCAGAGGGCACTGTGTGTCCCTGTGGAGGCCCAAGGATGACTTTGGGAATCATCCCGGATTGCCTCTACCTCCTTCTTGCTTGGCTCTGGGATTTCCCAGGCTCTGCCTACCAGGGTTGGCAGTGCGGACACCACCATTTCCACCTGGCATTTTTACGTGGGACCTGGGATCTGAACTCAGGACCTTCTGCTTGTGAGACAGAGTCTTAACCCCTGAACCATCTCTCCAGCCCCTTGTTATATTTCATTTTATTTGTAGTTCTGGGGATCGAACCTTGGGCCTTGTATGCTAGCCATGTACTCTACCACTACACTATAGCCCCAATTCCCTCATTCTTTTGTTTTGGGATATACATATATATATATACATATATATATATATAGTGTGTGTGTGTGTGTGTGTGTGCATCAAAGGGCCTTTGAGCGTGTGTGCCTGTGAAAGTCCAAAGATGACATAAGCAATCATCTGGATCCCTCTACCTCGTTACCGCTTTGCTCTGGGGCTTCCCAAGCTCCACCCACCAGGGCTGGAAGTGCATTCTGTTGTGGGATTTTTATGTGGGATCTAGAGATCCAAACTCAGGTCCCTTTGCTTGCGAGGCAAACGCTTTAGCCCCTGAGCCACCTCTCCAGCCTTGGTTCTTAAATATATTTGAAACAAGGTCTCGCTGCATTGCCCAGGTGGGCTGGAACTTACTAGATAGCCCAGGATGGGTTTGGACTGAGGATCCCCCTGCCTCAGTCTCCTGAGATTACAGACACAATTAGTGCCTACTGCACCACAATTCCTATTCCAGTTATCCTTGTCCCTCCCCCAGCTATATACTGACTATTCTCTTATCTCATTATTCTCTCAAAGCAAGTGGTTCAGTGGGCCACTCCTTTAGCGTTGTGCTTTATCTCTGATGATGATTAAAAAAAAAATCAAGGTGAATACTGCATATTTCTGGGTGGCAAGCTGTGTTTTTAAGTGCTGGCTGGAGTTTAACTCATTTATCTTCGTGGCTGCTCTTTGGGGTTGGTATCCCTAATGTCTCCATTTCACAGCTAGGATGAAACCAAGGCCCATGAAGGTAGAGTCACAGACTCAAAATCCCAGGATTAGGCCAGAGTGGTCAGACACCTGGAATCCTAGCCATTGGGCGGTAGAGGCAGGAGGATTATAAGTTCAAGGCCAGCCTAAACTAGACCAAGAGACCCTGTCTCAAGGAAATCAGAAAACAGCCCTCGTTAGAATTAGCATGGAGTGTAGAATTGAATATTAACATCCAAGTACTTCCACTGACTTTTCCTTGATGGAGATGGCTGGATGACTCTGTATAACATTAATTTATTATCCAGTGTTAGTTTATTCTATTACTCCCTTAGATAGCATAATATTCATTAAGTGTGTAGAAGACCCAAAGGAACTAAGTTAATTATGGAAATTTCCCCTTAATATAATTTCTGTGTGCATCTGTGTGTGCATGCAAATGTGTGTAGGCATTTATGCGTCTGGAGACCAGAGGTTAATGTTGGATGTCATCCCTTAGAAACCTTCTATGTTTTTTTTTAATATTTATTCATTTAGTATGTGTGTGTGTGTGAAAGAGAGAGAGAAAGAGAGAGAGAGAGGGCACTATGTGTCCTATGGAGAACCCAGATGACTTCAGGAATCATCCTAGGTTGCTTCTACCTCCTTTTTGCTTTGCTCTGGGATTTCCCAGGCTCATCCCACCAGGGTAGAAAGTGCAGGCCCCCATTTCCCGTTGAACTCAGGACCTTTTACTTTCAACTCAGAGTCTTAACCCCTGAGCCAGCCCTGTCCTGTTTTTTTGAGAGCAGGTCTCTCATTGACCTAGAGCTTCCGAGTTGGGCAAAGCTGCCTGACTATGGACCGCTAACTCTGTCGCTCCAGTGCTGGGGGGTACAATGCCTGGTTTTCTTTCTGCGTGGGTGTGGGGATTGAACTCAGATCCTCACACTAGTGCAGCAAGCACCCGGCCATAGAGCCCTCTCCCCAGCCCCTTGATTCCACATCATATTCCCAGGCAACTTGCACTTTATGTTTCCAGTATTAAAAGTTTAGGATCATTAAGATGTCCTTAAATAGCTCCAAATAAACAGCTCTTTCTTCTGGAATGGTGTAAAATAACAGATTAATTTTGCATATAAACATTCCCCTCTGGGAAACTCTTACATCCTCTTCTTGTGTTGGGGAGAAAAACCATACATAATGTCTTGTTGCCACAGGATATAATAGATTGTAATTCTGAACTTCCTTTCATAAGAGCAAAGAGAAACCATAATTAACTCCAGACCGAAGCAGAATAAATCGGTATGAATAAGAAATCACCTATGGCTACAAAAGAGCACACTGCTAAGAATACCCTGGAATTTCTTTCTTTTCTTTTTTTTCTTTCTCAATGTACAATCCCTAAAGTAGAAAAACGTAATTACCTTTGTGACCTAGAGTTAGCGGATCTCTAGCTAGGAAGCTAGTTATTAGATATCTTCTCCTTCGGGAAGCAAAAGTATAGCAGGTTATGAACTCTGCAAATCTAAGACAGGGCTTAAAAATCATCTAAAGGGGAAGGGGGGTTAGCTTGGTTGGTACAGCGCTCAGCGGACTTGCAAGAAGCCCCAATTCCCGTCCCCAACAACTCATAACACGGAAAGTGGAGAGACGGGTCTGAAGGTCATCCTTAGTTACAAAGAGAATTGAGGGCCAGCCTGGGCTACATGAGCCGGTCTCAAGCAAACCAAAACACTAAGAAAAGTGCAAAGAAGCTGGGCGTAGAAACTCACACCTGTAAACCCAACGAGGGAGACTACGGCAGGAGGATTACTATGAGTTCAAAGCCTGGAGTCATAATGAAATTCTGGGCAGTGCCCCCCCCCCGCCCCACACACTTCTGTCTCACACACCTGTCACCCCAGCACTTGGAGATATAAGCAAGAGGATGAGAGGTTCAATGTCAGGGTCGGGGAGAGGAAAGGGGAGGGGGGTCGGCGATCTGCTTGATTTGGACACATACTTTAAACAGTGGTACGCGCCTATAGTCCAGCACTCGGGGGAGCTGTAGGCAAGAGGATCAGAAATTCAAGGTCAGGATTGCAGGTGGGATTCAGCAGTTAAAGCCCTTTCTACGCGAGCGAGAGGGCCGTTGCGCATCTTCAGAACATGCGTACATGGGTGGGCGTGGCACCCAATGTGGAATTCCTGCCTCCTGTTGATGGAGGCCGGATCCCTAGAGCAATCCATCCAGACTAGTCCCATCAGCTAGCTCTGGGTTTGATTAGAGCCCCTGTCTCAGAATCAGGTGGAAGAACAAAGGAGGATGCTTTCTAACATCAACCTGGCACCTCCACGCGTGTGTGTCACATGCACACCCCCCAGATATACATACACACATGTAGACACATATATTCGGATGCACACCACATGCACATACACATGGAAATACTAAGAAAAAAAGCCCCCCCCAACTCAAGTTTCTCCCAGCTACATAAAGAGTTCAAGGTACGCTTGGGATATATCAGACATAGCACCCTCCGAGAAAAAAGAAAAGGAAATATGTAATATGTCATTTTATACATACAAATGACACAGCTTCTAATGCTTCTGCTGGCAAACTGGTGACCTAAATTCAATTTCCGGAAGCACAACTGGTAACCCCCTTAAATAAATAAAAAATAAAGCAAAAATACTGTTTCTAGCTTTTTTTTTCTTTTTTTGGGGGGGGGGAAACAAACTTATTAAGAAGTGTGTGTGGGGCTGGAGAGGTGGCTCAGGGGTTAAGCCTCCGCCTTGCAGGCGGAAGGTCCTGAGTTCGGATCCCAGATCCCACGTATAGACGCCAGGTGGAAGCGGGGGCGGCCTGCGCTTCTGGTCCTGGTAGGGCGGAGCCTGTGAATCCCGGGGCAGAAGGAAGGAGGCGTCCATGGTGGTTCGCGATTCGTCCGTGGTTCTACACACACACATACACACATGCGCGCGCACATACATACGCGCGCACACACACACAATTGAATAAATAATAATACAAAAAAATTTAAAAAAAAAGAAGTGTGTGTGTGTGTGTGTATGTGTGTGTGTGTGTGTGTGTGTGTGTGTGTTTTGAGTTAGGCTGTCCTATATCCCTGGCTGGCTTTGAACTATGTAGTTGAGGGTGGCTTCTAGTTCTTCATTTTTCTGCCTCTACCTCCTGGGTGCTGGAGTCACAGGTATACCTGCCAATTCTAGGATTATTGTTTTGTCTCAAATGAAAGGAATGTTGCAGAAAAAAGGAAGAGAGGAAGGAAGGAAGGAAGAAAGGAAGGAAGGAAGGAAGGAAGGAAGGAAGGAAGGAAGGAAGGAAGGAAGGAAGGAAGGAAGGAAGGAAACCAGCTGTGTAGAAGCTATTTAAATTCTGAGGTTCTTTCTGACTCTATTTCCTTGAGCTGCTCATGCATCAAACCAGAAGTCTCCTTCCTTTCTTCCTTCCTTCCTTCCTTCCTTCCTTCCTTCCTTCCTTCCTTCCTTCCTTCCTCCCTCCCTCCCTCCCTCCCTCCCTCTCTCCCTCCCTCCCTCCCTCTCTCCTATCTTCCTTCCTTCCTTCCTTCCTTCCTTCCTTCCTTTTTCTTTTGGTTTCAGCTTTGCAGAGGATCTGTGTCAACTGTGAGTGCTGGCATTTGGCACAGCGGGTAAAGCAAGCGGTTTCTGCAAACCTGCCTGTGGCAGCCTGAGCAAGCTAAGCGAGCTGGTATGACGGGAAGCAGCTTGAGTAGTAACTGTCTTGTCTCAGTTCCCAAACACAGAGGGAGACATCCCCAGCAGGGAGGGGAAGCAACCGTAGCTCTCCCCCCACCCTCGACCTCCAGAAGGATCTGCTCCCAGCCAAAGTCATTTTCTGCCATGCTCCTGTACCTGCCAAGTGAGCCCTTCTTCTTGAGATTGCAAAATATCCCAGCGAGGCCTCCAGGGAGCTGTTGGCTGATGAGTAAGCAGAGGGTGTCGATGAATAGTCAGGAGAGGGGGAGGGAGGGAGAGAGAGAAAGAGAGAGAGAAAGAGAGAGAGAGAAGGAGGGAGAGGGAAAGAGAAAGAGAGAGAAGGGAGAGGGCAAGGGGGAGAGAGAGAGAGAAGGAGAGAAGGAGAGAGAGAGAGAGAGAGAGAGAGAGCGCTCCGCCAAGCTCCCTGGAATCAGAGAGCGGGAGGAAGGAGATGTCGTCTCTCCCCCGGTCAATGTTTTACCTCCCTGGAGTTCACCTGATTTAGCAGAGCCACCCGGTGACATCTGGAGCACCCCAGTAGAACCCGAGCACATCCCACATAAAACAGGAAAGCCCAGAGCTTTCCAGACAAGGTGCATCTGTGTTCATATCACCGGAAATAGCCAAGGCGTGCTGCACTCTCAAAGATTTGTCTTGTTGAATTTATAGTTTACTATTGATTTCCAATTTTATTATTTATGAGAGGACAGAGAGAGAGAGAGAGAGAAAGAGAGAGAGAGAGACTATAACTCAGACCAGAGGCTGACATTGGGTGTTAAGATGTTGTTGGGGCTGGAGAGGTGGCTCAGGGGTTAAGCCTCCGCCTTGCAGGCGGAAGGTCCTGAGTTCGGATCCCAGATCCCACGTATAGACGCCAGGCGGAAGCGGGGCGGCCTGCGCTTCTGGTCCTGGTAGGGCGGAGCCTGTGAATCCTGGGGCAGAAGGAGGTGGAGGCGTCCATGGTGGTTTGCGAATTCGTCCGTGGTTCTACACACACACACACACACACACACACACACACACACACACACACACGCACATGCGCACAGTTGAATAAAAAAAAAAAAAGATGTTGGACTGTGGGTGTGTATCAAAGGCAGACGCAACAAGATTCCTTATTGTTTCTATATGTGGCTTATGAGAAACAGAGACGTCAAAAATGACTCAGGTTTGGGACCAGAGCTGCTACATAATGGGGAAGTGGGTAGTGGAGTCTGGGGGGGGGGGCTAGAACTTTAGTTTGGGGCTTGCTGAATTTGAAATGCTTATTAACCACTAAGTGGAACTGTGCACAAAGGTAATGCGATCTATTAATTTCCAGTTCCAGACTGAGCTCTGGGTTGGAGAGATAAATGTAGAAGTTTTTTTTTTTCATAGTGTACGTCTTGTTTACTTATTTGAGAGAGAGTAAGGGAAGGGGGAGAGAGGAGAGAGGAAATGCACACAAGTATGTCATGGACATAGAAGTCAGAGGAGAGCTTTGGTGGGCTTCTGGGGTGGAGCTCAGGTTTCCAGGTTTGCCAGCATTGGACTTACCTGCTGAGTGAACTTGCTGGCCCGAATTTAGAAGTCTTTATCATATACAGATACTCTCTAGGGAGGGGCTGAGACTGGTTCCAGGAGCCCCTGTGGATACCAGCATCTGAAAATGCTTCAGTCCCTCATATAAATGCTGACAAACTTGTAGCATCCTTGGCATATCCTCCTTTATACTTTTTTGTTTTGTTTTTTAGCATCAGCACATATAAATGGAAAGGATTACTGTATTTAACTATGACTGTTCCATGCATGTATCCTGCACTGAAAAGCACCACTACCTCCCTCCCTTTTTTTTTTTTTACAGTTTTTAAAATAATTTTCCCCCCACATGTGTGTGTATATGTATGTGTCAGAGGGCACTGTGTGTCCCTGTGAAGGGTGACTTTGGGAATCATTCTGGATTGCTTCTACCTCTTTTTTGCTTTACTCTGGGATCTCTCAGGCTCTGCCCACCAGGACCAGAAGTACAGGCCATTGCCTTTTCTACCTGGAGTTTTTACGTAAGACCTGCGATCTGAACTCAGGACCTTCTGCTTTCAAGGCATAGTCTTTTTTTTTTTTAATTTATTTTTATTATTTCCACTCATACAAACTTAACAGGTACACCAGTCCCCTCCCTCCCTCCAACCCCCTCCCCCCTCTCCTTCCCCGTCCCCCAGTGCCTCCCCCTCCCATCCCCAGAGCATCCTTTACTGTGCATGCCAAACTCTCCTCTGGGTCCTCCTCTCCGATGAGGTGCAAGGACCCAGGGGCATTTCCCAGAACCCTTTAAGCCTAAGAACACTACTGTGGCTGTCAATCCCTTGCTGGAGGCATAGTCTTAACCCCTGAGCCATCTCTCCAGCCCTACTCTCCTCTTGTGATGTCCTCGTATGAGTGCTTATTATGTATAAACACACATGAGTGCAGGTGTGTGACATGTGTGCACATGTGAGGCCAAAGGTCGGTGTGGATATCTTCCTCTTCCTCAATCTCTCTCATTTTTTCAATCTCTCCCTAAGCTCAGAGTCAGTGACCGGCAACGCTGGCTAACAGCAAGCTTTGGGGGGAGCCACTTGTCTCCAACACTCCAGGGACATGTTTGCAGATGTGCTCCCCCACCCCCCCCCCCGGCTCTCGAAAGAATGCTCAGGATTTGAACCTAGTCCTCATGCTTGGGCAATAGCCACTTTACCGAATGAGCTGTCCCCAGCTCTTTCCCTACCCATTCCCACAGGATCTTGCTATATAGCTCAGGGTGACCTTAAACTCGAGATTTCTTCTATCTCAGCCTTCCAATTGTACCATAGATGTTCAGAGCCTATGGTATAGAGTGTGCATGTATGTTCGGAGCCAAGGCCAAAGGGAAATGCCAACACGCAACAGACTGGCTTTGTAGACACATTTGACTTTGAACTCACTTTTATTGGATCGTTCAAAAACCTTTTACCGTTGCCAAAGTGTTCATAACACTGCATTCAATTATGCAACCCCATCTAGAGTCACGACACAGTTTAAAAAGCTGGGATCTAAAGTACATGGGCTGGATAGGGTGGCGTTACCTGGAATCCAGCACTGTACGACAATCAATAAATGCTGTCTGAAGTACCTCAGCTCAGATTGGAGACTACTGTACATTATGAACTGCGCACTCCAGTTTTTCTGCTCTGAGAGAAACATGAGTTAGTTACCGAAAACAATGAGTGTTAAGTTGTTTTTATCATGTCAATATCATGTTAGTTTATCTTTGGCTAGCACTATGCTAAGCTGTTTGATTTTAAACATTGTTGTATGCTGACTTGAGTTTCATTAAGAAAAACAACCACTAAGCGAGAGCCAGCGAGAGAACTCAGCAGGTAAACTGTCTTGCCTTGCAAGCCCGACTATTTGAGTTGGAACCCCGGATCCACAAGGTGGAAGAGAAGCAACTCCAAGAAGTTGTTCTTTGACCAACATACACACACTGTGATGGCATGCATACACATGCACACACACACACACAAAGACAAATGATTTTTTAAATCATTAAATGAATTTTCGTTTGGAATTAGGGATTTCCAAACCGTCCCTATAGATTCTGCTGCCATCATGGGCTGTCTCCTTTATGCAAAATGGCCTTCTCAGCACTGACTATTACACTGTTACAAAAATCAAAGTATTGATCAGCTCCGAAAGCTGCAGAGGAGTCTCTGTAGCCTGCTGATCAAGTATTCCGGCAAGATTTGTTATTTTCTCATGAGAGTTTATTTTTATTTTTGTGTTTGTATGTACAGAGGGCACTGTGTGTCCCTGTGGAGGACCAAGAGTGACTTTGGGTATCATCTTGGATTGCTTCTACCTCCTTCTTGCTTCCCTCTGGGATTTCCCAGGTCGGAATTGCAGACCGTGGCCGTTTCCACCTGGCATTTTTATGTGGGACCTGGGATCCTAACTCAGGACCTTCTGCTTTCGAGGCCGAATCTTAACCTCTGAGCCCATCTCTCTGGCCTCCAGACCCAATTTTTTAAAAGATAATTTCCATCTTGCCTCTGAGTATGTGTGATAGTTAATCTTGGGTGTCAACTTGACCACACCTGGCCTTAAGTACCATCTGAGGCCACCTGAGGAGATTACCTGCATCAATACATTTACAATACAAAGACCGGCCCTAGATCTGATTGGAACCTCCCAGTAGCAGACCAGATAAAAGCAACCACAGAACAGAAGACTGGGAAAAGGAGAGACTCCAGGATATTTGCAGTCTCTTAGCCTGCCACTGGCCATGTTGCCTCCGCCATGAAAGACTGTTTCTCCCTCTGGAACTGTAGGCTGAATAAACCTCCCTAAGTTGCTTGACTTCCGGGGTTCTCTCACAGCAACAGTAACTATTATAGTAGGCAAACTTGAGGTACCAGTCTTGCGGAAATGGAGGACTAATTGTCCAAGGAGGGTTTTCCTCTCGCCTCCACACACATGACACGGCACGCATGTACTTATAATGACACACGTGAACACGCACAGAAATGTACACCCATAAGTCATACACAGACACACTCTTGAAAGAAGTTCTGTCTTTGTGGCCCAGACTAGCCTGGAACTCAGCGTGTAACTCAGACTAGTGTCAAACCCATGCATCTCCCTGCTTAGCCTCTCAAATGCTGAGATTACAGGGTCTACGGGTCTAAGCAGTGTGTACCTCCAGTCCAGAAGGCACTGACAACGTCGCCAAGGATTTGAAAAAATCGTTAAGTCTTCAGGGAAGAGAACTAGCACGAGAATTTGAGACCTAGTCAGGGTTGAAATAGAGATGAAACAAATGAAAAACAAGGCAGTTGATTTTAGCCAAGAAATGAAAAGTCAAAGTATATTTAGAAAGTTAGTTTTAAATGACATTTTTTGTATGACAAAAATTTTTAAGCCTGCCGAACCTTTCCTTTTGTAGAGACTCTTGTGCAGTATATAAGTTCCATACTTCTGTAATATACAGATTTTCACAGAAGGTATCTTCCACAATGGCATGTGAAATTGTCAGAATATTTATTTTATGATGATTTGGTCCAGGATGTCTGACAGACCATTCAATCTGTTCTGGCTGATGTAGCTAGGTTACTCGTATTCTGCTCATCCTGAAAAGTATGACGATGAACCAGGTATGGAGGTGTACACGGGTGGCCCAAGCACTTGGGAGGCAGGGGCAGAAAGACAGGTGGTAAATTCGAGGTCGTCTTTGATAGGAATCCCCGCTCCTAGGTCTCCCCACTTTCAGAGCTCCTGCATAATGGCGGCTGTTCCCCCAATAGCTGGTGCTTTTAAGAACGTGTGCTTGTCTGACCTCAGGAGCAGGTTCAAGATCAAAGACTGATCCCGGCCACACTTCCTGGGCTGGGCAAAGGTCCTGGGAAGTCTCCTCAGGACCCTGCCCCCTCAGCCCATTCGCCAACCCTGAGAGTAAAAACCAGTTCATTCCCTCTCTCTGCCCCTTTCCCCTCAACCTCTCCTTCTCCCCAGGATTGGCCCTGCAGTTCTGGAATTCCATTAAAAACTTCCATCTAGTCCGTGGTGCGGTCCGTTTTAGGGGGGCAGTGTAAATACTTTACACTTTACGATCTTGATCTACAGACTGAGTTCCAGGCTACCCAGGACTACACGAAGGAGACCTTATCGTAACAACGTAACACAACATAAAACCCCCGTGAAGACCATTCATTAAACGAGCCTCTGCCAACATCTGTCTAGCCGGCGGCTCCAGATGTGGGTCCAGTTTGAGTACCCGTCGCCCCCTGGAGAATGCAAAGAGGAAAAAACTCAGAAATCCAGAGCCGGGAGGAACAGCGGATTTCTACTCGGGCCAAGGGTAGGAGGATGGAGACTAAGGCCAGGGGACAGTGCAGGAACTCCGCGTCCGGGCCAGAGATCACCCGCTCCTCCGAGGGGGTGGAGGGGGTGCTCTTCACCTGACACATCCCACCTACCCCACTGCAGTGGGGGCGAGTGGAACTGGGACCAGCGAGCGGCGATCCTGTACACAGAACCCAGGAGAACAAGGCGGGGCAGCGCAAGCAGCGATCGGGCACACAGAATCCGAGAGAACAAGGCGGCACCGCGAGCAGCGATCCGGCACACAGAACCCGGGAGAACCAGGCCGGACACCGCGAGCAGCGATCGGGGGCGCAGAACCAGGGAGAACAAGGCTGGGCACCGCGAGCAGTGATCGAGCACGCAGAACTCGGGAGAACTAGGCCGGGCACCACGTGCAGCGATAGGGCGCGCAGAACCCGGGGGAACCAGGCCGGGCACCACGTGCAGCGATCGGGCGCGCAGAACCCGGGGGAACCAGGCAGGACACCGCGAGCAGCGATCGGGCGCGCAGAACCCGGGAGAACAAGGCCGGGCACCGCGTGCAGCGATCGGGCGCGCAGAACCCGGGAGAACAAGGCCGGGCACCGCGTGCAGCGATCGGGCGCGCAGAACCCGGGGAAACCAGGCTGGGCACCGAGCGGGCGGCAACTCTAGCGGTGCACGCGCGGCTTCTTCCCCCGGTTTCCTCGGCCCCGCCCCTCAAGGCCCCGCCCCTCGGTAGCCCCGCCCCGCTCCGGTGCGCCGAACGCCCATATCCGGGTTCCCGCCGCCGCCGCCGCCTTGCTCATTCAGCCTGCCGGGGAGTGGTGAGATTCCCGAGCAAGATGGCGGCCGCGGGGCGAGTGGGCTCGTTCGGTTCCTCTCCGCCGGGACTGGCCTCCACGTACGCGGCGGGACCCTCGGCCAACGATCTGGCGCCGGGCGGCGGCGGCGGCCCCGCCGCGGGCGACGACGAGGACGGACAGAACCTCTGGTAACGACCCCACCCCTCCCCGGAGCCCGCGGGGTGTCCCCGGCCGGGAGGACGCGCGGGACCCCGGAGCCCCGCGGGAGCTGCGGCATCAGGCGGGCCGCCGCGCCCCGGAGCTCCGTCCGCGGCCCGGCCCGGCCTCAGCCCGCGCCTTGCTCCCCGTTAGGTCGTGCATCCTCAGCGAGGTGTCGACGCGCTCGCGCTCCAAGCTCCCGGCGGGGAAGAACGTGCTGCTGCTGGGTAAGCGACCCCCGATCCGCCCCGCCGCTCGCGTCTCCCGCTCCCTTTGTGTGCACCTCGGGGGGAGCCCCGGCCGCGCCCCGCCTCCCCGACCTGCCGCTGACAGCTGGAGGACCCGGGAGCCGGGTCCTCGCGGGACCCGCCCGCCCGCCGCTCCTCGCTCCTCCCAGGGATGCAGGGGGGCCTGTGCGCCTCCCCTGGGTGGACCAGATGGACAGGCCACCCGCGGGACTCCCAGCAGCTGGGGGGTTTGCTTAGAAAACGAGGACATCCCCCCCTTTCAAACAGAGCTTGAAAGCCCCGGCGCAAACGGCGTGCCATTAATATTTCATAACCGACTCTTTGTATAATTGACAGAAGCCAGGGACTCAGGGCGATGGACGTTCTTACTTGAATCAGCCCTCTCGGGCGGTTGCCCCCGTTGCCAGTGTCTTTCTAACTAGCACCTAATAACTGAAAATTTGCTAGTGTAAGGAGAAATGTCTCACCCTGGTTGGCTTGCAGCTTCTTCTTTCTCTTAGGTGTTTTTATCTGTGTTGGCAGGAGGGTGGGAGAGGATCTAGAGAGAACAGGGCCATAGTCTTAGTACTGCAGGTTCACCTCCCGAATCGAGTCGCTGCAGGGAGAAGTCCCCCTACATTTTAAAAACATACATGATGTTGAAGTTCGGCTTCTAAAGTGATGGTTACATTTTAAAACTTTGGTCTGAATGCCTCAAACCTTTTCACCCTTGATCTTCACCCAAAGACCCAGGAAAGGGTGCCTGAAGACTTTCTGTTGTGTTTATCTTGAGAACCAGCAAGGAAACAAAGAAAAGCTGCTAAGTCGGATCCTCAGTTTAATGCCTGGGTCCGAGCATTTGTTTTCTGTCCGGTTGCTCCCAATGCAGAATGCCTGATTCTTTGTGTTCTTCAAAGCTGTGGTTAAGCTAAACTGATATATTAGTTTCGTCCTTTGCATGTGATGGGGTGACTTGGTGCTGATGAGACCGGATTAAATACAGACAGGCCCTGTGATCTAAGCAAGTGGCCCATGTCCTTAAACCTCAGATTTCTTCTGTCTCCCGGATTTGGGGGAGGGTCAAATGAGCTAATGTGTGAAAAGCAAAAAGGGGGCCCATCATTCTGAGAGGGGCTTAACTCTATCAGAAAGCATTCCTGAGAATACGCTGAACATCTGAATGAGGGCTGGCAGATCAGTTACTGCTGTGCTGTCTTGGCAGTGATGTAAATAAACCTGTTTTCCTCCTAAAAAAAAAAAAAAAGTACAGCTTACATTAGAGATACAGATAGGGCGGAGGTAAAATAGGATCCAAGAGCAAAACAAAACAAAACAAAAAAGAGCTCCAGAGAATGTTTTTAATTACCAATGTGGACAGATTACAGCTAATTACTAAAGTGGACTAAAGAATGGATTATATTGTCATTACTCCAGTAGATAGGTTTCTTTTATAAATATTGGAAAGATTCAGTGTAACTGAATTTTCATTTTGTAAATTCCTTGAGGTAGTCTCCCTGTTTAGAGTTTGGGATGATGGTTTTAGTGCTGAGACAAAAGCCTAAATTAGCTCCTGTCTTGGTGTAATTAAGTAATTTTTACCATGTCCTTTTCTTCTTTTTTTAAAATCCTGTTTATCCTGGGTCAGTACTTTAGGCTGGGTGTATGCAGAAGTCCCCCATCTTTTGCTCCTCCATACTTAGGATAGATTGAATTTCCTTTTTTTATGAACCCAATAGTTCAGACAGCTCCATCTGGTATCAAGTTACATGAGCCTGAAACTTAATATTTTAATTTTAGTGCTACTGGGGGATTCTTAGGCCTTTTAAGTTTTGGAAGAAGCTAGTAACTGATTTTTTAAAAAAATATTATGTAAATAGGGTTTTTCTAAAAGTCTTCTGAAGATTTCTTAGAGGGATCTCTTACCAGGTTTTTAAAAGGACTGTTACTATTAGGGGGCAGACAAGGTGGAGGACTGTGGGCTTGATTCTCTTCATCCGCCTTCATGTGGATCCTGGGGATGGACCTTGAGCTGCATGGTGAGCAGTCTTTCTGCTGAGCCATCTGGCCGGCCCTGTCCTAAGATACGGTGGCATCCAGTCTGCCGTGCGGAAGAAATACACCTAGAGGGACTGGAGCCTTCTTTTGTTATGGATTTGAGGGTGCCAGGCAAGGATTGCTTGACCCTAAAGTGTCTTTCATGAATAATGGTGGTCTCCGGAGTCCATGTTGAAAATAAAACAAAACAAGCATAAAACTCCAAGACTAACCAGACTTTGTATTTCAGAAACAACCTAGTAATGAAGGATGATATGACATTCTACGCGCACGCGCACACACACACACACACATACACACGGTGCTCCATGGCTGTCCCTCCCATTGGATCAGGATGGGGGGTGTGCTTTCAAGGCCTCTTTGTGTGATCTCATCTCACCCTTCTTGGCCCCCAGTCTGAAGGTGGATGGTAGCGCAGTTTCTAGCCGGGCAGTGAGTTCCGGTGGCCACTGTTACCACGGCCCCGCCCGGGGGATGCTGGGAAAGCTTCCATCTCCATTGAAGTTTCTGCAAGAGAAAGAAACAAATACAGATACAAAACTTTTACTCCTCAGTGGTTATTTTAGATCAAAAATATTGCTCATGATTCAAAGGAAACATTCACTTGGAATCACCATACTTAGCAAGCTGAGGGATGGAGAGATGGCTCAGGGGTTAAGCCTCTGCCTTGAGAGCAGAAGGACCTGAATTTGGAGCCCAGATCTCATGTGAAAAAATGCTCAGTGGAAAACTTCTGGCCCTGCTGGGCGGAGCCTGAGAAATCCCAGAACAAAGCCAGAAGGAGGTAGAACAATCCAGGATGATTCCTGAAGTCATCCTTGGGCCTCTCCAGGCACACACAGTGCCCGCTAATACACTCATGCACCCCACAAATGCAAAAAGATAAAAATAATAAATTTTTTTAAAAAGGCAGTGGAGGCAAGAGGACCAGAAGCATTGGGCTGTCCCTGATACAAACAAAAACAAAAATAAGCAGTAGCTTGAAGGTGTGAAGTTCATAGTATGGTGACAGAATTAGTGATTTTTTTAAAAATTCAGTTGTGCGTGTGTTCGTGTGTGTGTGTGTGTGTGTGTGTGTGTGTGTGTGTGTGTGTGTGTAGAACCACGTACGAATTCAGGAACCACCATGGACCACCTCCACCTCCTCCTTGTTTACTCTGCCCCGGGATTCACAGGCTCCGCCCACCAGGACCAGAAGCGCAGGCCACCCCCGCTTCCACCTGGGGTCTCTATACGTGGGGTCTAGGATCCGAACTCAGGACCTTCCGCCTGAAAGGCAGAGGCTTAACCCCTGAGCCACCTCTCCAGCCCGTGATTTTTTTTAAAAAAGATTAACTTATGTATTTATCATCTGTTACTAAAACTACAAGATGTGTTGAGAGAAGGTGGCAAGGGTCAGGGTCGGCAGACTCTTGTGCCCAAGGCTGGGTAATGAGTTGTGTATCTGTGGCACCCCCTTGGTTCTGTCCTTGCAGTCCCCCAGTGGCCCCCAGAGAATACTAGAATCAGTGGAGAGGCAGGTCCGTTCTGGCCTGTGCCCCGAAGCCTATGAGTCCTACTTTCTGTGACACCTGCGTTATTGAGTCAGTTTCACTCATACCCTGAAAACCACAAGGATGGTGTGTTACGGCAGGTGACAGATTGTAGTGAGCCAGATATTGTGTTTGGCCCAAATTAGCTGCTCAGCGAATATGTATTAGATGAATAACTTTCAATACAGTTAAATGCCAGTTGAAGAGTTAAGAGGAATGGCCAGTGGAGATAGGTCGGTGGGTAAAGCGCTTGCCACACATGAAAGATAACCAGAGTTTGGATCTGAGGACCACAGAGCTGCTAGGAGTGTGGTGGCCCATCTGTAATTCCAACCTGGGAAGAGAGAGACCTGGAATCCCAGGAATCCCTGACTGGCCAGCCAGGCTAGCTCTATGAATGAGCTCTTGGTTTGTTTCTTCAACGGGGAAGGTGGAAGAGCGAGTGAGGATAATCGGTGATGTCATTTTAGGCCTCCGCGTGCATGATGAGCCTGTGATGTATCCACACACATGCAGATGTGCACACACTCCTGCCCACACATGAGAAAGAGAAGGACTAAGAGGAAGTCATACATATCCTTTAGTGCCACTGTGTAAACCCAGAAGGCAGAGCGGGAAGAATCACAGCTTCGGGGTGTAGGGTTGGGATTCAGCTGACCTGAAGTCTGCAGCAGAGAAAATGTCGGCAGAAGCACTTTGACTTGACAATGTGAAATAGGAGTTCCAAGTCAGCTTCCTTTACATCGTGAGTTGGAGCCAGTTTGGCCTACATGAGACTCCATTGACAGAGAGAGAGAGAGAGAGAGAGAGAGAGAGAGAGAGAGAAGAGAGAGAGAGAGAGAGCACGCAAAACAGAAGAAAGAGCAAGACAGCATCCTTGACAGGAAAAAGGACAGTCCAGATTCCACATGGTGCCCTGTGCTTAGCCTCGAGGGAACGTAGGTAGAACCAGGCTAGGAGCTGCAAGGCTGGCAGATGTACCTCTTCATTTATTTGTGCCCCAAACATGCTGAACATAAAGACTGGCCACCGAGTCACCCAAAGATGACTCAGACTCCCTCCCTGCCCTCCAGAGCTTCTAAAAGACAAAGGAGCAGAAATCAGATGTCAGTGTGATGCAACACACAGGAAAGATTTTATGGCAAAGGTAGTGTTCCAGTGGGGTCTTGCGGGGGTCCCAGGAGCTGCCCAGTGGGGCTGAGCACAGGTGAGGGGGGATGGAGGCCTAACCCAGAGGCCCGAGGGCGGGGAGTCGCCTGCTGTGGCTGTGGATGCAGCCCCTGGCTTGTAAGCTGAGAGCAGTGTGCGCTTCATGGGACAGAGAAACCGAGAAAGCTGACTAGTGAGCATCTCAAATTCTGTGTTCAGACTTGGAGACCCAGCGCCCAGGGGATGGACAGAGAGAAGCGGCTTCAAAACAGTCGTCCTGTCTTCACGTGCCCACACCTGCCTGCTCACTCACTCTCTCTCGCCTGCCCTTCCCACCTTTTCTCTCTCGAAAATAAATGGTAACAAAAATTGAAGTCCCCCAAATTGGAAGCCACCGTTTCAAATTATAAAAATAATGCGTGTTTTCTGCCTGAGAAACAAAAATAGAAGATGAAAAATGGAATGATGCATAGCTTTGCCATCTAGAGATGACCAGCTCTTTTTTTTTCTGTGCATAGTTCCTTTTTTCTTTCTTTGTGTGTGTGTGTGTGTGTGTGTGTGTGTGTGTGTGTGTGCCTGCCAGAAGGCACCTGACTGTGTGTGTCTGTGGAGGCATTGTTCTGATTGCTCTACCTGCTATTGCTTTGCTTAAAGATTTTCCCGGTTCCTCCTTCTAGGGCTGGAATTTCAGGCCGCTGCCATTTCCCCCTGGCATTTTAACCAGCACTCTGGGAATCCAAATTCAGGCCCTTTTGCTTGCAAGGGAAAGCAAAGGCTTTAACTCTTAACTCACCAACTCAGCCAGTATGTGTTTCTATGCTTGACTCCCCTGTGCTTGACTTTATTAACATGTTTTTTACATGTTAATGTATATGGATTTATCTTTTATTATTGACTGTCATAGTTGGGCACAGGTGTCGACTTGACAGTTGAGGGTTTGAGCTCTGGGCACATTTGTAGAGAATTAGTGGTTGAGTTAAGCCCAGAGCAAACCTGCAGGAGATTGTCTAGCTGATGGGGAAGGCCAAGCCCCTGGTGGGTGGGACTAGCCTCTGGAATAAAATACAGAGAGCTGGTTGAGGAAGTTGGCATCCTTGTGTACACTTGGCCAGACATGCTGGTCTGGGAAGTCCCTCTCTCAGTCACTATGTGGATATGGTGTGGCCAGTTCCCTCAGCTCTGGTGTTGGTGTGAGCTCTCCTGCAAAGCTGGATGAGGAACTGTAACCAGTCTATCATAAGAAAATAAACCCCTTGTTCCCTTAAGCTGTTTGATGGTGATTTATCAGCAACCATGCAGGCTGACTGCGACATTGACTGAAAAATATGCATGGCTATACCATAATTATAATTGGCCATAGGTTTTTACTGTTACAAAAAATTCCTACAAGTAGAAATGCTAATGCAAAAGCAAATATTATAAAATATATGCCCTAGTTGTTGATAAAGACCCAATTGTCTGTAGGACTTTGACCTCTTTGGACATAGGACCTTTTGACAACCTTTCGGTTTAATATTCTTGGCCTTGTAAGTGTTGAATTAAACTGATTTGTAATTCATATCTACTCAGTTTGTGAGAGTCAGGGAAGTGGCCAAGAAAGTTTGAGGTTTGTTTTTGTTTTCATGTACGGTGGATGGCTGAATTAAGGGAAGTGCATCTATTGGATTAGTTGCTTGTGTAAGGTCCCCTGGGGTTGTGCTGTGCGCTGCTGTTTGCTACTCTGAAGGGGCTTCGTGCCCTGGGCTTCACAGCTTAGCCAGGATTCTCGTTGGGTTTGTCTTTCTGCTTTGCAGATACTGCTGGACATTCCCGAGCATAGTGTCAGCAGGTGTGCGGCCAGGTCCTGTCGCTGGGTATTGTTAGTCCTGGTAGCCCTCTGTGGGGTAGGAGCAAGAGCCCTGCCCCCCAATATAAGCCACCTGTCCTCCCCCCAGCCCCCCCATGCAAGCCACATGTAGCTCAGTGAAGGGCCCTTAAGGCCCTTTTCACCAGAGCTTTTGGATAAAGCAGGTGATTCCTGTCAGGCACGGCCAAGTTACGGCCTCTGGAGGTTGGGGTTCCTCTGGAGGTTGGGGTTCCCTCTGTCTCGTTATCTCGGTGCTGTTTGCCCCAGGGGAGCCCAGCTCTGCAGAGAAGCTGGGTGCTGGCACCAAACCTGTGCTTAGAGAAAGGAGTCGCGAGTGGGGCCGTGACACCTGCTGTCACCCCCATGTATCTGGAGTTGAGGGGAATGATGGGCAGTTGCTCTGGGAACAAGAAGTGCTGGCGGGTTCAGATCCTGACCCTTGAGCAGGAGCAGGCCCCTTATCTTTCAGATAGCACGGCTTCCTCCTAGGATCGCAGGGCTGCTCTAGCCCATGGAGTCGGGACAGCAGCTATTATGCGGTGTCTAAGGAAGTGTTGCGATTTGTGTGATGGTGTCTTATAGTTTTATGTCTAGTGTGTCACCGACCAGTAAGTGATGAATGGTATAGTCACGGCCTTCAGTCTCACCCTGAAGGTGGTCTTCACCATGGAAGTGGTCCAATCCTCTTCCATTCATTTAGAAGCTGAGGGGCACGTAGCGCCCCCTGACGGCTGGCGAGGACATGTGCAGGTGGAAATCACATCTCTGAACCTGGATGTTCTCCATCTGCCAACTGAACTGTCATTACCGTCTTGGTAACACACGAGCATTGAGTTGGAGCCCAGGGCCAGAAGACAGAATCGGCAGATTTCGAGATTGGTTTTGGCATCTGAGCCGAGAAATGCCACTTGGTAAACCCAGAGTTCCACTCAGTGCTGGGGTCTCAGGTCACCGAGCAGGGTGTGGACAGATGCAGGTTTACTGATGGTGGGGAAGGGGGCTATGTCTGATCCACCAGCCAGGCTGGCACTGTCGCCCCCGTGGTGGTCTCTTAAATGTCTCCAGACTTGGGGGACAAAGTGGCTCCCATCCCGCGGGCCAGTCTGCACAGTGGGTTGCTTTTAAAGGCCGACTGGCTGCAATGGCGTGTTCTTTCACGCAGACGTAAGGGGTGTGGGATGGAGAGCTGGGGACCGGCTCAGCGGTAAAGCGCTGTTCCCAAACCTGGTGACCTGCATTCGGGCCCCAGAAGTCCACTGGCAGAAGGAGAGAACTGACTTCTGGAAGTTTTTCTGACGTCTGTGTGTGTGTGTGCCCCCCATAAACAAACAAACAATAAATGAAAATATATTTTTAAAAAAGTTCTGTGAGGTCTGAAAGAAGAGTTAGAGGAAGTAAACACCACGTGACAGAGACCTAAGCTCCGGTGTTTGGAGGTGGAAATTGCTGTGTTGGGACAGCACGCATCTGTTTGGTGTGTGAATATTGTTCTGGTTTTGAGGAAGGCTGCTTTGCAGTCTGTTAGCCTCAGACTCAATTCTTCGAGTATTACCACATACAGCTTTGTTTTTAAAACATGAAAAGAGACGGTGGTCTTAAGAGTCATACTGGAAGATGTGTGCAGTCCTGACCAAGACATCATCATAGATACCTCAGAGAGATGCCCAGTGGTTTACGTGGAAAGGAGGCTTTGGCTGTGTATGTAGTGTGGTGTGGTGTGTGGTGTGGTGTGTGGTGTGGTAACCTAGTACACAGAGGGTTTTCAGGTTGGAGACAGCCTGGACTATAGCTAGAAGGATGGCTCTGGGATTAAGCTTCGAAAGCAGAAGGACCTGAGTTCAGATCCCACATAAAAATGTCAGATGGAAACGGTGGCTCTGGTGGGTGGAGCCTGGGAAAACCCACAGCCAAACAGAAAGGATGTAGAGGCCGCGCTGGATGCGTCCTGAAGTCACCCTTGAGCCTTCACAGCCACACACGTTCCCTCTGCGCACACACGTTCCCTCTGCGCACACACGTTCCCTCTGCGCACACACGTTCCCTCTGCGCACACACGTTCTCTCTGCGCACACACGTTCCCTCTGCACACACGTTCCCTCTGTGCACACACGTTCCCTCTGCGCACACACGTTCCCTCTGCGCACACACGTTCCCTCTGCACACACGTTCCCTCTGCACACACGTTCCCTCTGTGCACACACGTTCCCTCTGTGCACACATGTTCCCTCTGTATGCGCGTGCACACACACACACACACACACACACACCCCAATCCAAACAATAGAGGCCCAGCTTTCAGAAGCTGTGTTCCCCGCCCTTTTGGGTCCTTCTCGGATGCCCGCGTTCTCCATGAGGCCCATCGTGGCGAGGCAGCCTGGGGCGGTGAGAGCTGGAGAAGGTTGCGCACCGAGGCTCAGGACTCCAGGACAGAGCCAGGCTCAGCTGGTGTCCTGGAAAAGACAAAGTGCTTCAGACCCTGGTGCCTCCTCTGTGCCACGTACTGGTGGGCATGTTGCACTTCGCCAGCATGTTGCTGGTGAACTTATGACCAAAGAACTTAAGGGAATGAGAGGTTTTATTTTTTCTTAGGGTTCTGAGTTCATCTTGTCTGGAGAATTCATCCCATTGCCAGGAGCCAAGAGAGCGGACTGTGCCGTATCCCCAGATTTGCTGGGAGGGACAGATCTCACCTGCTAGGACAGCATGTCCGGCCCCCTCCATGCCACGGCCTGGGGAATGGCCCCACCCACTGTGGGCTGGTCCTGCCCCGGCAGTCAGTCCTGCAGGCCTGCTCAGGGCTTGTCTTAACTAACTCTTCACAGATGTGCCCAGAGCTCAGCCTGAAACGTCGCATTGACACCTGTCTGTCTAACTAGCACAAGCGGCTCATGTTTTCTTGGAAAGAAATGCTGCTTGTGTTGTGGCCTCATCCTGTGTCCCTCTGAGCCCAGAAGAGCTGCGTGCTGGAGGCCAACACATTCCCCCCCACACACAATGAGCAAACAACAAGAATGGACGAGGTGCCGACGGGCAGAGCTGCCAACCTCGTGCGACGAGAAATGCCGTGTCCAGAGAGAGGAGGATGTGTGTGTCCCCGTCCCTCAGCGGAAGGTACCAAATCACATGTCTCCCCATGCTAGGGACTGCCGCGAGCAGAAACCTGTTTCTTCTTTCTTCAGTGGGTCATGTGTGCAAAAGTAAGAAGCCGCGTTCTACCAGCGGCTGCGGAAAGCGCATGTGTGTGATGACGTGTGTTGGGGTCTCTTTTTCTGCTGCCGGGACACAACACTCACGCACGGACTGAGTGGAGGTTTATTTGCCTTGGGGTTTCAGAGAGGAGACATTATGGTGGGAAGGGCATGGTGGGCGGCACATCAGCCGTCATGGAAGACCCAAGAAGCAAGGAGCTGAGGAGGCAGGACGGGGCTAGCAAACCCCCAGCCTGCCCTGGGACACGCCTTCCCCCTGTCCTGGTCCCCAGGCAGGAACACCAGCTAAGGATCAAATCCTGAGCCTGTGGGGACCATGGCATTCAGCGTGATAGCGCGGGCTCCATTCTGTGCATTTAGACCTTGGGCTGTGTGTTGACTAGGCGGCTCACTGAACTGCTCTGAGCCCTGGGCCCTCTTCTGCACCCCATTTGGGCAAGTTATCTTTTTTCTGTCCAACTTCTTAGGACTTTGCTTCCCAGACCAATTAATATGCAAAGATAACCTCCAACATTCTTAAGGGGAACACAGTTTCACCCTAGGATGTGTGAAACTCAGATTAATTTGGGATTTACAATTGAATTGATGGCTTTTTTTTTTAAATGAGGGAGTTTGTTTGAAAAAGAAGTTTATTGATGGAAAAACTAGCTGCTGGACTGATTCTTAGAAGATAAAAAGCCTATTTATTTAGTTATGTACTAGTTGCTCTTGTGTTGCTATGAGAGACACCCAGAGTCAAGCAGTTCAAGGGAGAAAGGAGATTTATTCTTCAGCTTACAGTCGTAGAGGGGAGAAAGAGTCTTTCATGGCAGAGGCGGCATGGCTGGCTGGCAGAAGCTGGAGAGAGTTATGTCACACCCATCCGTGAGGCTGAGAGCTGCAAGACTCCTGCTGCAAAGGCAGACTTCTCCTGGAGGTAGGGTGGGACTCATCCACCTCAAGCCCACCCCCTGTGACCGCCTTCCTCCAGCAAGGCTCCACCTCTCAAGGTGCCATGACCTTGCCAGACACAGGGAGACTGTGGGGGACACAGTTCAAACCACGACAACTTATTCATCGCTCCAATTTTAGTATATGTGCCGCTGAAGTGAGCACTGACTTACTCAGTTCTTTGCTCCGAGTGTGCGTGTGCGTGTGCGTGTGTGTGTGTGTGTGTGTGTGTGTGTGTGTGTGTATCAGAGGGCACTGCGTGCCTGTGGGGCTCCAAGCGTGACTTTGAGAATCATCCTGGATTGCTCTCCCTCCCTACAGCTTTGCTGTGGGGTGTCCCAGGCTCTGTCTGGGACTAGAAGCGCAGGCCACCACCACTTCTGCATGGTGTTTGTACATGGGATTTGGGACCTGAAGTCAAGTTCTTCTGCTTGCGAGGCAGTCTTAACCCCGACGCCATCGCTCCAGCCCCAACATTGCGTTTTGAGACTGCGCTGGAGAAGGCTGAGAAAGGGAGGGATTTCCAAGGCACTTCTGTCCCGGTGCTGTCGACACTAGGGATGCGGGGGCGAGCCGAACAGACCGAAATACCCATCCTTCTGGAGCCCCTCAAGCTGGAGGCTGGGAGGCTGGAGACTGAGGGGGGCGTGCGTGTGCGCGCAGGTTCAAACCAGGTGAGGGGGAGAATGTGGGGCCCAGCTCCTCCTGCCTCCTCGGTGCCGGCTTTGCAGGTTGTGCCACGCGACTGCGCTGTGCAGAGCTTCAAGTCAAACCCAGGACTTGAGCGAGTTCTAGGCAAGCGCTCTGCCCTCAAAGCCACATGCTCAGCCATGATTTTAGTCCTTTTCTTCTCTCTCTCTTTTTCCTCCCCCTCCCTCCTCTCTCTCCCCCCTTCTTCCTCCTTCTCCTCCTCCTCTTCTTCCTCTTTTTTTCTTTCCCTCCCTCCCTTCCTCCCTTTCGTTCATCTCCTTCTCCCATCTTCCCTCCCTTCCCCCTCCCCCCCTCTCCCTCCCTCTCTCTCCCTTCTTTCTCCCTTCCCCCCTCTCGTCCCTCCCTCTCTTCTCCCTTCTTTCCTCCCTTCCCCCCTCTCTCCCTCCCTCTCTTCTCCCTTCTTTCCTCCCTTCCCCCTCTCTCCCTCCCTCTCTTCTCCCTTCTTTCCTCCCTTCCCCTCTCTCCCTCCCTCTCTTCTCCCTTCTTTCCTCCCTTCCCCCCCTCTCCCTCCCTCTCTTCTCCCTTCTTTCCTCCCTTCCCCCTCTCTCCCTCCCTCTCTTCTTCCTTGCTGTGGATGTGGCTGCGGAGCTTGAACCCGCGTCTGGCACATGCTGACCGAGCACGCCAGTGCTGAGTCCCGCCCCATCCAGAAGCCTGTCATTTAACCGAGGTGGTGATGGGAGGCTGAGGAAAGGGGCGCTGTCCGGGTCTGGAGGTTGGGATCACGCAGTCATGACTTCCCTAGCTGCTGCTGGTGCCAGTCGGGGAGCGGGGCATTGGTGGGGTAACTTCCCAGTCACGGCCAGCCAGCGCTTTGGGCTAAAGGATGGAGGTCTAAGGGCCACCAGGCCGGGGTGCGATGGGGTTGTCTAGGAGGCCCGAGGGAGGAGCCTGGGGTGCAGGCGCTGGTGGAGATGGAAGAGCAGCTTGCGCGGCAGATGGACTCGAGGGCGGGTGCTGAGGCCTGAGTCCTCCTGCTCCTAAGTCTTCCTTTGGAGGCCTCCCAATCGCCCTCCCCCGCCCCGTGGAGGCTGCGTTCACACTGACCTCATTTCAGCCTCCTTGCTTTGCTGGGGATCAAACCCAGGGTCTCCTGCGACCGTTCTACCGTGAGGTACACTTCCAGACTTCACTCCTCCTCCCTCTCTCTCTCTTTAAATTTTTATTTTGGGTCTGGAGAGATGACTCAGGGGTTAAGCCTCTGTCTCGCAAGCAGAAGGTCTTGAGTTCATATCCTAGATCCCACATAAAATCACCAAGCAGAAATGGTGGTGGCCTGCACTTCTCCCTTTGGAAGGCCGAGCCTGGAAAACTCCAGAGCAAAACAAAGAGGAGGTAACACAATCTAGGGTGATTTTCAAAGTCGCCCTTGGACCTCCACAGGCACATACAGTGCCCTCCGTCTCACACACACACACACACACACACACACACACACACACACACACACACAATTTTGGTGCAAGGCCTGGCCGGCTGTGGATTCACGTGGCAGCCCAAGCAGAACTGGCCGTGTCCCTTCCGCAGCTGGTGGAACAGGGCTTATCCTTCCCAGTCAGTCAGTCCTGCACCTCTGTGTGGGGGCTCCCGGAACACCTCGCCCTCCCTCTGGCAGCTCCCATTGTTCTCAGGATAAAGTTGAATGCTCAGCCTGACATAAACTGCCCTTCACAATCTCCCTCCCCAATTTCATGCGCTCAAATTATTTCTCCTTTTGATGGCTTCTGCAAACATACATATGTTCCCAATGCCAAGGATTAAGCCATGGTCTGTGTGTGCCACGCAAGTCCTTTGTAACGGTCACTCTTAACTGTTGCTGTGAGGGAGAACCCAAAGTCAAGAACTTAGGGAGAAAGGGAGGTTTATTCAGCTGACGGTTCCAGAGGGGAGATAAAGTTTCTCATGGCAGAGGCGCCAGAGCTGGCTGGTCAAAGCTGGAGGAGGCTACGTCACCGCAGACTGAGAGCTGCAAAACTGTTTACTGCAAAGGCAGACTTCTCCTGGAGGTAGGGTGGGACTCATCCACCTCAAGGCGCACCCCTTGTGACTGCCTTCCTCCAGCAAGGCTCCACCTCTCAAGGTGCCATGACCTTGCCTGACACATGAGACTGTGGAGGACACAATTCAAACCGTGACATCCTCTGTCACTCATCTGCATCCCCCGCCCTTGACCTGCCAGCCTTGTGCCCGCGCTGGCCTCAGACTTGCAGAGTGTCGGGATTATGGGTTTTACCAGCACGTGAGATGTTTATTTGTCCTTGTTAGAAGGACGTGTTTCCTTTGCCTTGATCGCTGCGCCCACACTTGCTTATTTCCGGGAATGGTTAACTTTCCTTGGTCCATTAATCCCCCCCCTTCAGCTGTAGTTCCTGCGTCTGCAAAGCCATCTGATCCGCAGCCACCGGCAGGCTCTGCTGTCTGCAGGCGACACTTGTTGGTCCCAAGTGCTTGGCTTAGCAGTCGGTGCTAGTGCAGCGGTTCTCAGAGTGGGCTTCCTGGTTGTGTGTGTGTGTGGTGTGTTTGAGAAAGAGAGAGAGAGAGAGAGTGCACCTGTGGAGGCCCAAAGGTGGACTCATTCTGGATTGTTCCACCTCCTTCTTGCTTTGCTCTGGGGTTTCCCAGACTCTGCCTTCTGAGGTGGGAAGTACAGGTCGCTGCTATTTCCACCTGTTTTTTTTTGTGGGATCCAGGATGTGAACTGGGGTCCTCCTGCTTGCCAGGTAGAGTCTTTAACCCCTGAACCCTCTGTCTAGCCCCCATTCTTTTTTTTTTTTTAACGGATTCTGTTTTACTAATTGGAAAACTAGGTAAGCGTCCATCCTCATCCTCCTCATCATGAGCTCGGCACATCTGGCCCTTCTAGACATTCTTCTTCTTCACTTCGCTGGGCCCCCTGCTATGAGGACCCTGATGTGGCATTGGTGGATGGACGTGGCCAGGCCCAGCTTAAGACCTGAGTCTGCAGCTGCCTCTCCAAGAATAATTGCTCTTCAGGCCCAGGAGTCGCCCGGCTTCCTCTTGCCCTCAGCCGGCACCTGGGGGGACCAGCCTGCGGAGCAGGGCTTTGCCCTTCCTTGGACGCCCTGGGTCCTTGTGGCCCAGCGGCAGCCCCCCACCCCCACCCCAGCAGCCTTGCGGATCTCATAGAGTGGACTTGACCCGCCAGACCTCATGTTTGTTGTGGCACCCACACTGTCCAATCAGCTTCGGTTCCTGGCCAGATGTGATTTCTCCAAGGGTCACTGTGGGGTGATATAGTTTTTTCGACACCTGGCACCCCATGTCAAAAATGCTCTTTTGTTTTTAAAGACAACATCTGACTCAGCCCAGACGGGTCAGGAACTCTCTGTCCCCCAAGCTGGCCTCGGACTGCAGCAATCCTCCTGTCTCAGCCGCTCCGGGCTGGGATGCAGGTGTGAGCTGTTACAACAGGCTTTCCACTTGGTTCCTGTTAAACAAGGGACTCGGGCAGCGAGGTCTGGCAGTGTGTATGCTACCAAGTGTGATCCCGACCCGCGCGCCAACTGTCAGGAAGTGAATGAGGTGGGAGGTGTCCGCTTGGTGTTCAGGCCTCGGCCAATGGAAGCGGCCTCACTCTGCTCCCAGCCACCAGAACTTACGGCCGTCTTGAGTGTATGGAGGTGAGATGTCAATCTCGTCTCCACAGGTGTGTGTGTGTGTGTGTGTGTGTGTGCGCGCGCAGAGGGCAGCTACGGGGATTGCTTTTCTCCTTCCACCCTGAGGGTTCCAGGATCAAGCTCAGGTCGCCAGCCTTGTACACAACAAAAGACTTTACCGGATGACCCATCTCGCTGGCCGGAGCGACTGTATTTTTAATTTCTTGAATTCGACCCCGGATCTGTTACAAGCGGCCTGTGTATCTTAGGGTTAGCTTCTGTGATCTGGAGCAGAAGGAAAGCACTGTGTTACTTCAGAAAGCACTCCTGCTGCTGTCAGAGACAGCGAAGTATCAATGAGCATTTCTAAGTAATTGACCTTTCCCGTGAGCAGATGGGTTTCATCCAAAAACATTCACAGGTTAAGTAACTTGAAATATTGAGAAACAAGCATAAATAAACTCATTTAATCTTTTAAAAATATTTTATTTATGAGAGTGATGGCATGAGGAGGAGGTCAGAGGTCAACTTCCAGAGGTCAGTTCTCTCCTTCCACCATGTGGGCTTCTGGGGATCGAACTCAGGTCGCCAGGTTTGTGAGCAGTCGCCTTCTTGCTGAGCTACTTTGCTGGCCCTCTCATCTCATTTTTTAATTCTCGTGAAGATTTTTTTTAGTTTCTTCTTTCAAATTGAAAAGCAACTATATTTTAGTGCACTCTAGGGTATTTTGAATGGCTCTGTGAAGCCAGTATCTTTATACCATGTGACATTTAAAGGGGGTTGGGGGGGTAGATACTGGTTTGTATGAAATGTGGCTTTCTAGGATGCAATAGACAGACAGCTCGCCGGAGACTCACTGAGCGCCTTGTTGATTGACCTTCTGTTTGAAGCTGGGCACTGGGCTCTCTCATGCCCCATGCCACAGCTCCGGGTGCTGTGGTAACCTGGAGGACTCTTGTCGTGATAGGAAGACCACAGGAAGTGTGGGTTCACTGCTCCTGAGTGGACCATGTGGGAGTGGTCTTTAGTTACGTTAAGAAGCCGGAAATTAGAAGTTAGATGCTGTAAGATTGTGGAGCAAGGTGTCTGTTCTGGTTAGCATCAGTATAGCAAATGTGGCCTTCCGTGCCCTGGGTCAGTAGGAGACGGGAATCTTTTGCTAAGCATGTGTGTATGTTTGTGTGTGTGTGTGTATGTATGTGTGTGTATCTGTGTATGTGTATATGTGTGTATATGTATGTGTATGTGTGTGTATGAATGTGTATATGTGTGTATGTGGTGTGTGTGTGGTATATGTGTATGTGTGTGTATGTATGTGTGCATTATGTGTGTGTATGTGTATGTATGTGTATCTGCGTGTGGTATGTGTGTTTGCGTGTGTGTATGTATGTATGTATGTATGCATGCGCGTGTGTATGTGTGTATATAATGTGTGTATACGTGTGTGTATAATGTGTGTATACGTGTGTGTATAATGTGTGTATACGTGTGTGGTATGTGTATGTGTGTATGTGTATGTGTATATGAATGTGTGTATGTGTGTATGCATGTGTGTATGTATGTGTATGTGTATATGAATGTGTATGTGTATGGTATGTGTGTATGTGTGTATGCATGTGTGTGTGTATGCATGTGTATGTATGTGTGTATGCATGTGTATGTGTGTATGTATGTGTATGCATGTGTGCATGCGTGTGTGTCTGTATGTGTCTGTGTGTGTATGTGTGTCTGTGTATTTATGTATGTGTACGTGCGTGCAGGTGCACCCATGGGGGTCAGACAACAGCTCATGCAGCCTTGTTCACTGAGAGTTCTGGGAATCGGCTCAGTTCCCCAGGCTGGTTCAGACCGAGCATCTCCCTGGCCCGGAAATGTTTTATGTCTTCCACTTTTCACAGTAGCTTTATTTCCATTTTAAGGATAATGAGCTATTGTGGGGATCACAATCATAATAATAGATATTACTGTTTTTAGCCCAGGCTGTTATTTTGATGGGCCAGTTTAATAGTCTGTTATAAACAGCATTAAGTACTCAATGAATTGTCACAGCCTTTTTTTTTTAAATTACACACACTTACCATGTAGAACTGATGTTTCTGAACATCAGAACATACACTGAGAAATGGCAAAATCAAGCTAATTAACATGTTTGTCTTTTCACGCAGTTGTCATTTTTGTGAAGCACTTAAAATCTACTCTAGGTGATCTCTAAGCATACCGTGTAGCGTTATTATTCTAGAACTCGCCATGTTGCTCCCTAGCGCTCTTGCACTTGCTCTTCCTCTCTACCTGAAATCTTGTCTTTGACCAGCACCCCAGTGCCTGGGAGCCCCGCTGTCCTCTCTGCTTCTGTGGGTCCATTTCTTTAGCTCCTGCCTGTAAGTGAGGTTCGTGTGTTAGGTCTTTCTGTGCTAGGCTTATTTCACTTTTTCATGTTCTCTGCATTCATTCTTGTTTTTGCAAATGTTACAATTTCCCTTTTACGACTGCACAGTAGCCAATAGTTAATAAATACCACGTTTACTTTATCCGTTCATCTGGTGGAGGATGCGTAGTAGTGCCATATTTTGCCATTGCAAGTAATGCTACAAGAAGCATGGATGTGCAGAAATCTTTTCAACCTGCTGCTCTGATTTCTGCTATGTCAAGTGTTTGATGGCTTATTGTGTGTGTGTGTGTGTGTGTGTGTGTGTGTGTGTGTATCAGAGGGCCCTCACTGTGTGTGTTGCTGTGGAGGCCCAAGGATGACTTCAGGAATCATCTTGGATTGTTCTACCTCCTTTTTGCTTCTCTCTGGGTTTTTAGACTCTGCCTTCCAAGGCTGGAAGTGCAGCCGATCACCATTTCTGTCCAGCATTTTTACATAGACTCTGGGATCCGAGCTCAGGTCCTTCTGCTTCTGAGGCAGAGACTTAGCTCCCTGAGCCATCTCTCCAGTCCACTTATGTTACTAACATGAAGTGTTGGGCAGCGATTCGTGAAACACTGTGTCTCCCTGCAATAGCTGAGTGTGGCGTGAATGCTCTGTGATGCTTATTTTGGAGGGTGTGTGTGTGGGAGGGGTAGAGGCCTGAGATACACGTGGTCCAGCCTGGCTTTGACCCCTGTGTAGTCCCTCTTGCCTTAAACTGGAGATCTCCTGTCTCAGCTTCCCCTCTCAGTGGGACCTCTCAGTGTGTACCACCATGCCTGGCGTTGGGGGCACTGGTTTGGTGTGGCAGCCTGTTCTCTCTGACATCAGCAAGATGGGAAACACCTGCACCACGACCTGGTGCGGCATCAGAATAGAGAGAAGGTCATTGAGCACCAAGATTAGGATTGCTGTTAGCTTCATGCAGAAACAAAGCCAGCCTTCATGGTGGTCGTGGGACACACAGCCTCCTGGAGCCTGGGCTGGCCTCACACTCCCAGGAGGCGAGGAGGGCCTAGTGCTTCTGAGCCTCTTGCCTCTGCCCCTCTACCCCCAGGGCTGGGACCACAGACTTGCACGACACCCGGTTTCTGCAGTGTGTCACCCTAGCAAGGGAGCTACAGTGCATCCCATTTTGGAGCCAGGTGCTGCGTGGTAAGACCGAGTCCTCAAAAAAGAGACAGAAAGAAGGAAGAGAGGCAATTCTGGTTACTTCCCTTGCCTGTGCTCGCAGTCAGCTGTCCTCCACTGTGGTCTTCAAAAGAAAAGAAGTGTTTGTCTGGGGCCTTCACGCTGCAGCCTTTGGTTTCTAGCCCGATTGAAGCGGGCTGGTGGGGAGATAGCACTTCCCGAAGGGGGCGTCCCACTTGAAGATGGCCGGTCACAGCATGCGGTGCTGGCGCGGGGAGGGCGCGCTGCCGCTGGAGCATCCGGGCGATGCTGCAGCCGCCCAGCCGTCTCCCACCTGACACCCCCGGTGGCTGGCGCCAGCCCAGGCCGCCTTTGGAAAGCCCCCTGGCTCGCTGGTAACCCCGAGGCCTTCTCCGGTTTCCTGCGCGTCTAGGTGAAGACGGAGCTGGGAAGACCAGCCTCATCAGGAAGATGCAGGGCATCGAGGAGTACAAGAAAGGAAGGGGGCTGGAGTACTTGTACCTGAGCGTGCACGACGAGGACCGGGACGGTGAGTGCGCGCCGGAACCCCAGTGTCAGCGCCGAGGCCCGGCAGCCTTTACGAGGCGCTCTAGGCTGCCATGCTCGCAGAGGGGGCTGGGGTTCACGAAGCACGACTCCCCCGGACCGCGGGGTGCGCTGGAGCCCGGGGTGCGCTGGAGCCCGGGGTGCACTGGAGCCCTGCGGTGCGCTGGAGCCCGGGGTGCGCTGGAGCCCGGGGTGCACTGGAGCCCCGCGGTGCGCTGGAGCCCGGGGTGCGCTGGCTGCAGCCTCCCGCGTCCTCACGGGGTCTCACTGTCCCTGTCCTTTTGCTGACCTCCCACTTCCTAGTGATCGTGCCGACTCCCCAGCACTTCGCACCTGGTCAGTTGCTTCCCCTCTGCAGACTTTTTTCTGTGTGGCGAGCGCCCGGCTGTCTGCTGGTGGTAAGCTGCCGGCAGGCTAGTTGGTCTTTGGCTCTGATTGAGAAGTGAAGACTAGAGGATGCCGGCTCCTCCGCTTGCCTTCCAGTCAAAGCCACCAGCCGTCTCCATGGAGACGGCCTGACCACCAAGCGGCGTTGCTGGTTGAAGGAGTGACTTCCTGCATCGCCTGGGTAAGGGACTTTGTGTCTTTCGCAGATCAAACGCGATGTAACGTGTGGATCTTGGACGGAGACCTGTATCACAAGGGGCTGCTGAAGTTCTCCCTGGACGCCGTGTCTCTGAAGGGCGTCCTGGTGATGCTGGTGGTCGACATGTCCAAGCCCTGGACTGCCGTGGACTCTTTACACAAGTGGGCAAGCGTCGTTCGAGAGCATGTGGACAAGTTGAAGATCCCTCCTGAGGAAATGAAGGAAATGGAGCAAAAGTGTGAGTAGGGGCTGGCGGGATGGCGCAGGTGAGTGCCTGCCCGCTAGCCTGGCGGCCTGGGTTCAGTCTCCGAGGCCCAGGTGGTGGAAGGAGAGAACTGACTGCACCGTGCACCATGCTGCGCCATGCATGCTCGTGTGAGCCTTTCTCTCTGTCCCTCTGTCTGTCTGTTTCTCTCTTTCGCTCTCTCTCTCAATAACAGCAGCAAGAGAAGGATGAGTAGTCGGGAGAGACAGAATCTGCTTCAGATAGCAGATAGCTTGGCTGACTGTGAACCATTAGGATTTTTTTTTTTTAACCATGACTAAGGTTTGGTGAAAGAAACCTCATGGAAGTACTAGTCTTGAGATGCAACTGAGTGACGTGCTGGGTTTTAATATACTAGTTAATGTGCAGAATGGTAAACTCTTGAATACAAGTGTATTTTCTTCTTGCCAAAAGGTTATGATGCTCATCTTAAAGTTGTTTTTAAGGGCGAAATAATTTGAATCTTTTAGCCATTTTTGACTTAAGTAATCTTATCAACTGTCAGCATAAAATATGCTTAAAAGATGTTGGAATAAATAGAAAGACTCTAAGCTGATTATTTAAAAAAAATCAGAACTTTATTATTTTAAAAGATTTAAAGTAAGAGGACACTTTACAAAAAGGACATAACATTCCTACCACAAGTAGAAGTGCAGCGATTTCTTTTTCTTTTATTTTTATTTACGGAGTACCTTAGGTGTGAATGTGTGTGTGTGCGTGTATGTGTATGTGTAGGTATGTTTATGTGTATATGTATGTATGTATGTGTATATGTGTGTGGGTATGAGTGTGTGTGTTATATGTTTGACATAGGTCTCTATGTAGCGCAGACAAGCCTTGACCTTGAATTCCCGGCGCCTCAAGTGCCTTTACTCTGTAGCTTCCTTCATTGACACCAGCGCCTCCTTCATTGATATCAGCACCTCTTTCATTGACACCAGCGCCTCCTTCATTGACACCAGCGCCTCCTTCATTGACACCAGCGCCTCCTTCATTGATATCAGCATCTCCTTCATTGACACCAGCGTCTCCTTCATTGACACCAGCGCCTCCTTCATTGACACCAGCGTCTCCTTCATTGATATCAGCGCCTCCTTCATTGACACCAGCGTCTCCTTCATTGACACCAGCGTCTCCTTCATTGACACCAGTGCCTCCTTCATTGACATCAGCGCCTCCTTCATTGACATCAGCACCTCCTTCATTGATATCGACACCTCCTTCGTTGACACCAGCGCCTCCTTTGTTGATATCAGCGCCTCCTTCGATGACAACAGTGGCTCCTTCATTGATATCGGCGCCTCCTTCGTTGATATCAGCGCCTCCTTCGTTGATATCAGCACCTCCTTCATTGATATCAGCGCCTCCTTCATTGACACCAGCGCCTCCTTCATTGACACCAGTGCCTCCTTCATTGATATCAGCGCCTCCTTCATTGACACCAGCGGCTCCTTCATTGATATCAGCGCCTCCTTCATTGACACCAGCGCCTCCTTCATTGACACCAGCGCCTCCTTCGATGACACCAGCGCCTCCTTCATTGATATCAGCGCCTCCTTCATTGACACCAGCGCCTCCTTTATTGACACCAGCGCCTCCTTCATTGATATCAGCGCCTCCTTCGATGATACCAGCGCCTCCTTCATTGATACCCGCGCCTCCTTCATTGATACCCGCGCCTCCTTCATTGATACCAGCGCCTCCTTCGATGACACCAGCACCTCCCCACTCAGGATGTGCTTGTGCCTGAGCCTCGGTTCTCGTCCTCTGTCCACTGTCAGCATCTGGGACTGGAGCCAAGTACTGATTCTCACCCCTGAAGCTTGAGCACATGCATGCGTGTGCACGCGTGTGCTGGTGTGCGCGAGGAGGCCAGAGGTTGATGCGTGATATCAGGTGTCTTCCTCAGTAGGTGTCTCCTCCTTATTTTCAGGCAGGGTCTCTCCCTGAACCCACAGTTCAGCTTGATTTGCTGGCCAGCGAGCTCAGGGTCTGCTGGTCTTTACCTCCCCAGCACTAGAATTACTGTCTCGCGCCTCTGGGCCCCGCTTTCCATGGCGCTGGGATCTGAACGCAGGTCGTCTCGCTGAGCCATCTCCCCATCCTCGTTGGAAACTCGTAGCCAGTCAAGGGCAGTGTGCATATCTGATGAGAACCCATGCCAGACATGGCGCGCACTGTGTTCACGCCAGCACGGGAGCACACACTGTGTTCACGCCAGCACGGCGCACACAGCCGTAATCTCAGGGTGTGGAGGGTAACAACCAGGGAGACCACTCACAAAGGAAGAAGCATCAGCTCAGTACAGCGGCTCGTGCCAGTGTCCTGGTACTTGGGGGGCTGGGGTGGAAGGGTCACTGCCAGCTGGAGAGCTGCGTAGTAACTTCCAAGCCCTTCTCAGCTGCAGAGTGAGACCACCTCAAAAACAAAGAAACGGACACACAAATAAATAGTAAAGGAAGAAGCACCCAAGCGCAGATCCAGTAACGTGATTTAACAAGCGGGCGGGTAATTCTAGCTCCTGGTGACTCTGCAAGCTGCTGCTAGATTTCACTCTTGGCCTGTCTCAGCTCGCACCCAGCACCGCTGCCAAGGATGCGTCTCCTGCGCCCCGGAGGAGCTGGGCCCGTCGCTCAGGATTTCCTTCTCGTTCTGCGTGAAGTCACAAGTTTTCCTAAGTCAGTATTTATAGTCCAAAAAGAATGTGAATCATAATTGCTTCTTAAAATATAAGTAATCTTTCTAGTTATGCAAGTGTTATGCATATGTATTAGTATGCATTTAAAGCATACTGGGGCATGTTTTCCTGGTGCGTTTCAGCTGAAGACATACTTTGGTCTTCTGAGTGATTTTTGGTAGTTTTCACGGGATATCTAAAAGTTGATCAACACTGGTAATAGCTCATTAATTTTCACCAGAGTTGAAGAATGCATATGGCCAGTGAAGGCTGATTACAGGAAGAAGGCTTAAATGAGAAGGGCTTGGAGACAAGAAGCTAATTCTAGAATATGACCTCACATTGTGGTCTGCTTGGTACCTGAGATAAGGCCTCACATACAACCTCGGGTTGATGGGGTGCTGTGTGTATTGTCCTGCTTGCCTGAGTGCTGTGTGTTAAGTCAGGACTGGATGATGGGGTGCTGTGTGTTAAGTCAGGACTGGATGATGGGGTGCATGTGTGTGGTCCTGCTTGCCTGAGTGCTGTGTGTTAAGTCGGGACTGGATGATGGGGTGTTGTGTATGGTCCTGCTTGCCTGAGTGCTGTGTGTTAAGTCAGGGTCTGTTTTCCTCCCACATTCCGTTCTCGCGCTGTTCCTTTCTAAGAAGCTGGGGAGGCGGAGCTGTAGTGTGACTGGTCTAGTTTCATGCAGACCACCCCAGCCCCACTTAGAACCACTCCGTGTTGCCGTCAGTGTGGCGGTGGGCTTTTCTTTGAGGTTAATTTCTCCCGTCACTTTTTTCCTTCTCCTCCATGTGACTATTCTCAGCCCTCGGGAAGCACATATAGCTTGTGGCAGACATAGATGATGCTTAAATAAAGCAGTTTCTAAACCGGGTTTCCTTCCATCCGCAGTGATCAGAGACTTCCAGGAGTACGTGGAGCCAGGAGAAGACTTCCCAGCGTCTCCCCAGAGAAGAAGCACCTCAGGACAGGAGGACAGAGACGACAGCGTCGTCCTGCCCCTGGGTGCGGACACGCTCACCCACAACCTGGGCGTTCCCGTACTCGTCGTTTGTACGAAGGTTAGTTTGCTTCCTGGGATCCGCGTGGAGGGTGCCCCACACGTTTGCGGGTTTCCCAGCGACGTTGGATGTTAGTGTTCTTGGGCAACTTTTTGTGAGACGGCGTCACTGTGTCCACGCTGGCCTTGAACTCATGCTCCGGCTGCCGTGTCTCTTGAGAGCCGAGCTTGCTTACAGGCGTGCTCTGTGCGATGGTTGTGGTGTCAAAACAGTCCCTGCAAAGGAAAGTGTTATTTCAGGTGTTGATTCAGATTGAATTTCATTTTCGCAATTTCAGTTCAGCTTTTGCGTCAGTTTGGTAGAAATAATTACAGGTGAAATGGCAATTAGGGTTTTTGTGAAATCTTTCCCTCCTTCTGTTTCAGTATACTAATTCCCTAGAGTCGGAGAGCATGTCTTTGAAAATCAGCGTGTTCTTTTCCTGCTAGTGTTGAGGATGAAACTCGAGAGAGCCTCACACGTTCCAGGCTTCCTTCTTAACACTGAGCTGCACCCATAACCTAAAATTGACTTCTGAGAACTTCGTGCTCCCTTACGTAACGCTATTATGCGGTTATCAAGAGCTTATTGTTTGTTTATTAAAAGGTGCTGGCGGAAGCTTGCTGGGCGCAGAAGCACTGTAACCTCCGCTTCCCAAAGCAGAGGGTCACAAGTTTCAGACCACCCTGGGCTCCGCAGCCAGACCCCGTCTCAGTAAAACAAAACAAGCAAGCAAGCAAGCAATGCTGGCTTTACTGAGTGGGTCATGTAATGAACGGACACGTCTTTTAAAAATAACTTACCCATTTCATCTTCCCACTTGGGCTAAGGAGCAAGAAGCTGCCAGGAAGCAAACAGCTCTATTCCGACTGTTCTATTGGGGCCCTGGTGTCCCCTGAACCACACTCCCAGAACTAGCATAGGCCCTTTTGAGATCTAAAACTGTATATGTTTTTGTATAATGTGGAAAAGTCCATGTAATAAAAGGGTAGGGGGTTTATTCTTCTTTGGGATAAAAATATAAAAAACCCCCACTATTTTCAGTCTATCTTGGGTATAACTTTAAATTTTACAAAAAAAATCAGTAACAAAAGTATAGCGTGGCAGCATGTATATATAAGTTAGTTAAAATCCATTATTTACTTTTCAAATGGTGATTGTGGTGTAAGTTATGGCCATGTGTTTCTGCAGAGCAGTGTTTTAACTGCTCATGCTGGAACCCTTGTGGTGGTGTTTGGAAAGTGCCGTTCATTTTTGGCAGATGATTCTGTCTTTTATATCCATAATTCAGTTCATAAAAAGCAGCCTTGTTTTTTAAAGGAAAGTGTTAAGTTTAAAAGAACCCAAGTTACTGTCCAAGAAGTCATAGATTCATAAAAATTTCAAGCCAGAAGATAATGTCTGTTGAATTTCATAAAATCTTAAGATAGCATCCTATGTACCTTAGCTTACGGGCTACAAAGTGTAGTGGGGCTGGTGTTTGGTCAGTGGCTGAAGCACTTGCTGCGCACGCATAAGGACCAGAGTTTGATGCCAGTGCCCAGGCAAAAGCTGGGCAGCTGCAGCGACCACCAGTGACCTCGGTGCTTGGGAGACAGAGACGGATCTGTCCCTGAGCAAGCTTGCCGCTCGCTTGACTCGCTGGGTCAGCTGCATGTCAGTGACTGTCCTGCCTCAGTGCACAGAGTGGAAAGTGACAGGGAAGACCGCGTGTCAGCCGCTGACCCTGCACACACGTGCACACAGCTGGGCTCCGTGCGCCAACATGCACCAGTGTGCACACTACACACATGCACCCACACGAGAGGGTGGGGCCTAAGGAAATGTGTGTCTTCACCCAGACGGGAGTGGTCAGCCCCTCACCTGCTGACAGAATGATGGTGCCGCGTAGCCTCAGGCGTCGGGTTTCCGCCCTGTGGGTGGGATCCGGGGACTCTAGCATGCTGGGTGAGTGCCATCCCCGTGAGCTGCCCCCCCAGCACTGATTTTAGTTAAATCTGCTTACCGAAGCGCTGTGGTTAACCAAAAGTGCCCGGGAGCCGGCCGTGGCTTCTGGCCATTTGACGAGTCACGTGACCTGTGAACCCAGCTGGTGTTCGTCGTGACGTCACAGAAGACTCTGGTCTGTGCGACAGAAAGTTACCTGGGAAGCGTGGCCCTGTGCCAACTCTAGGTGTCATGAACAGCATTCATTTTTCTTAACGTATTTTGGGAGCGTCCGTTCTCTGCTTCCACCGTGTGGCTTCTGGGGATCAAACCCTGGTCGTCCAGCTTGGCAGCAAGGTCCTCCACCCGCTGAGCCATCTTGCTGGCTGATTTTTTTTTTTAACTTCACACCCTCAATTCCCAAGGGTTTCTGTGAGATGATTCGAGTCATAATGTGGACACTGTTTCGTATTTCTTTAAGACTTTACTGTAGCCAGACTGAACCAGAACTGTCTCGCTCACTGTGCACACATCCTCGTGCAGACAGCCCATGGCCCCTCCTTTGCTTGGCGAGACTGGGGGGGGCCCAGCTCGGGGGAGGCCCAGCTCGGGGGAGCCCCCGGTGGAAAGGAGGCTCATGCGTGCTGTAGAGCTGGAAATTCTTCAGGGCGAATGCAGTATCAATATCAAGTATGACGCCCAAGTCACACTTGCGACTCAGGGCTGCCCCTCCCTGGAACATTCTGCCAGGCTGAATGTGACCCAGAATCAGCGTGCTGGACGGACAACTCAGGTGACGTCCACTTCCTGCCGCCTGGTCACCACAGCATCGTGTGAGCTCGGGATGTTTCCGGCTTATTGGTTAAGTTAAATAAGTTTAAAAAGTTAATAAGTTAAGTTATAACTTATTAAGGTCTTCTGCTAAGTTTTGATTTTCTTAACGCAATGTTATTTGTAAATTATTTTAACTCAACAGTGCGATGCCATTAGTGTTTTGGAGAAAGAACACGACTACAGAGATGAACATTTTGATTTCATCCAGACCCATATCCGGAAGTTTTGTTTACAGTGTATCCTTTTAGCAGTTCCGATGCAGCGTGCTCTCTGTCAGGTTAGCTAAAGTCGAAGAATTAGGACTGTTATTCCTCCTGCCCTAGTTAGAAATTTCCCCTTGGTGCCCAGCTTGCTTCTGTCCAGTGCTTCTGTCTTGAGGGGCTGTTGCTGAAATCTAAGGCTTGCGCTGCACGCAGATCTACTGAATACCTGGTGGATGGGAGATGCCGGGAGCCGGAGGAAACAGGGTGGTTCAAGGCCAGCGATGAGCGCAATGGAGGGGACTTTTCTGTCTCAAATTTCCATCTGGGGAGAGGGGCTCAGAGGTCCAACGGTACAAAGGGGCGTTTATAGGTGCAGAAGGGGTTTCAGGAGAGGAGCAGGGGATCCCCACGCTGGCTGGGTGGGTCTTTTGTCCTCGCCCCTCCTCTCGATCTCTCCTTCCTCTCCCTCTTTCCCTCCTTCCCTTCCTTCCCTTGTTCCCTCCTTCCCTGCTTCTCTTCCTGCCTCACTCCTTTCCTTCCTTCCTCTTTCCTTTTCTTCCTCCCTTCCTCTTTTTCTCCCTTCCTCCCTTCCTCTGTTCCTTCCTTCCTTCTCTCTCTCTCTCTCTCTCTCTCTCTCTCTCTCTCTCTCTCTCTGTCTCTTTCTCTCCAGACCAACCTAGGACTCAAGACCTCCTTCCTGCCTCACCCTCCAAGTGTTGGGGTGACAGGCCATGCCACCACACTGGGCTCTGTGGGGTCTTTCCGAAACGTTCCCCCTGTAGAACCTGCTGCCCTCCATCTTGAAAGCCGGCACCTGAATTTTCTTCTGCAAGTTAAATCAGGTGGCTGAAAAGAGGAGGGGCTCGCAGAGGCCAAAGTTATAGAGCCCTGGGAAGGGGTCAGTTTGTAGGGACAGGAACAGGAGGTGCGGGGAGGGGAGAGGCACGAAGGGAAGGGGCGGGGAGGGAGAGGTGGGGAGGGAAGGGGCGGGGGGGGGGGAGGCGGGGAGGGAAGGGGCGGGGGGAGAGGGGGGAGGGAAGGGGGGGGGGGGGGGGAGAGGCGGGGAGGGAAGGGCGGGGGGGGGGAGGCGGGAGGGGAGGGGGAGGGCAGGGGAGGGGAGAGGCAGGGAGGGAAGGGGCGAGGAGGGGAGAGGCGGGGAGGGAAGGGGCGGGGAGGGGAGAGGCGGGGAGGGAAGGGGCGGGGGGGGGGGAGGGCAGGGGAGGGGAGGACAGGGGAGGCAGAAGTGTGGCTCCCACCTGCTCTGTTACAGTGTGAAGCAGACGCCGAAATGTGCATCTGACTTTTTCTTGACATTTAGTCATTGTGTGGTCGAGTCCCGGTTTGTCAAGGGTCGCTTGCTTCTCCTTCCGCCACAGGGGTTCTGTGGATCAAACTCAGGGTGTCAGACTTCGCGCTAAGCACCTGCTGAGCCATTTCATCGGCCCTGAAATATATAATCAATTGGCTGTGTTTAAAATTATTTTGCCTAAAAAAAATAATAACAGGGCTTGGGCTGGAGAGGTGGCTCAGGGGTTAAGCCTCCGCCTTGCAGGCGGAAGGTCCCGAGTTCGGATCCCAGATCCCACGTATAGACGCCAGGCAGAAGCGGGGGCGGCCTGTGCTTCTGGTCCTGGCAGGGCGGAGCCTGTGAATCCCAGGGCAGAAGGAGGTGGAGGCGTCCATGGTGGTTCGCGAATTCGTCCGTGGTTCTACACATACACAGACACAAACACACACACAGACATACACACGCGTGCGCACACATACACACGGTTGAATAAATAATAATAATAATAAAAAAAATTTATAAAAAAAAAAATAATAATAACAGGGCTTGGGAGATGGCCCGGGGGTTAAAACCTTCGCCTCAGCAGAGGACCTGAGTTTGTCTCTCTGGAGTCCATGTAAATGCCAGACCATGGGAGACATCCTGTGATTGTGGCCTGGAGGGGCGGAGCCTGGAAAATCCCGGAGCTGGCTCCGAGGAGACAGAGCAATGCAGGTGACTTCTGATGTCACCTTGGGCCTCCAGGGACTCACGCTCCAGTGCCTCTGGTGTCTTTTCAGAGTCTCCCAAATATTCTTCTCCAGGTCTTCACTCCTGGGGTTATTGAAAATCGTGAGACAACAGTTCAAAACATTTGTGTTGAAAAAGACAGAAGTTGTTGCCAAGCATTAACTTGCCCCTTTGTGACTTTTAAGAGGGTTAAAAGCAGAAACAGGGCTGGAGAGACGGCTCGGCAGGCGGGGTGCTTGCTGGGCAAGGCTGGCGACCCGGGTTCAATTCCTGGAAGCCATTTATGAACTGACTCCACAAGTTATTCCGGCCCCTACACACACCTGCCACACTCACATCAGTAAGTTTTTTTTTTTTTAAGTTTTATAAAAATCGAAACCAATTTCTTTTTTTTTTTTTTTTTTTTTTTTTAAGAAACCAATTTCTTTATTTCCTTTTTTATTCTTTCAAAGACGGCGTCGAAATGTAGCCCGGGCTGGTGGGACTCACCATCTCGGCCTCCTTGGCTCTGGGGTGCAGGGTGCCGTGCCCCGCATCTTTGTGTGCTTTCGGTGTGGTGGTGGGGTCAGTGTTACTAAAAGGACGACGCGAGCAGGGATCATTCTGTTCTCCGTCGGTCCGTGTTTTCCTTTCTGGAGGGTGTCAGTGGCACAGCTGGCCGCCAGCCTGTGTCGCCGAGGATGACCGTGGACAGATCTCTGTCCTCCTGCCTGCACCCCGAGCACCAGGTCCTTGGGAGTCCGTGCTGACCAGTGGGCACTTGCTCTTGGCGAGGGCAATCTTTCGTGCCGCCCCGGGGTCTGGGCCACGCTTTCTTTAACGGGGTTACACAGATGGCGCGGCGCTCATTTACACGTCAGTGAAAGAAAACAAGAACATAGACCTAGTGTACAAATACATCGTCCAGAAGCTGTACGGATTCCCCTATAAGACCCCTGCTGTCGTGGTGGAAAAAGATGCAGTATTTATGTAAGTAGCCCGAATGCAGCGTGTGCTTCGGGTGGGCCGTGGTTAGCATTTTAGAAAGCATTTTATTTTCTTGAGAGAGGTGAGGCGAGGCAGAGGGAGATTATGGGGGTGTCAGAAGACAACTTTCAGTTCTCCTTCCACTCTGTGAGCTTCTGAGACTCGAACTCAGGTCCCCAGATTCAAAATCAGGCACCTTAGCTGCTGAGCCATCTCGCCAGCCCCGTGTTCCGTTCGAGGTGGGGTGAGTGAGGGAGAGCCCATTTATTTGTGGCTTCCCTGACCGCTTTAAAACCATTGCCTGTCAGTGCTGCGGCCGGTCCCTCTGAGGGCTTCACCGCTGTAGCTCAGTTGTTAGTGTATTTGCCTGTTCTTTACTGGCTACGCGTAATACAGGGCGAACCAAGGATTACTGGAGTCTCGGCTCTAACTTTTTTCTAGTGGGCTGGTGGTGGGCTTGGCTGGCGTGCATGAAGCCCTCCCTGAGTTTGGTCCTGGGCATGGAAACAAGTGAAGCAAGTGCAGTTGGAGGAGATATGTCAGCCCCTCCCAGGAAAGCACAAGCCACTTAAAGAACATTGATAATCACTTTGGGTAGCAACTAATAAGGCAAGACAAGATCATTATGAGAGCTAATTAGTTTTCCACAATGGATGAGGTGATGTCATAAAAATGTCCTTTTCCTTGGCACTGAATTAAATGAGGAAACAGTGGTGTAAGCTTGAGAGTCTGATGTGCATTTTTTTCCAGTCCAGCAGGGTGGGATAATGACAAGAAAATAGGAATATTACACGAAAATTTTCAAACTTTGAAAGTAGAAGATAATTTTGAGGAAATCATAACTAAACCACCTGTCCGAAAGGTATGTTTTTAGTAAACAGTTTTGATGTTTAGGCTTTTTTTTTTTTTTTTAAAGAAAATATTTCTTGGGCTGGAGAGATGATTCAGGGATTAAGATTCTGTCTCGAAAGCAGAAGGGCCTGAGTTCGGATCCCAGGTCCCATGTAAAATAGGCAGAAAGGACAGCAGCCTACATTTCCAGCTCTGGTGGGCGAAGCCTGGCAAATCCCAGAGCAAACCAAGAAGGAAGTAGAAGCAATTCAGGATGATTCCGAAGTCACCCTGGTCCTTCACAGGGGGACACACAGTGCCTTCACACACACACACACGCACACACGCACTCGACATTGTTTAAGGTGAAGGGTCTGGGGCTGTGTGAAGAAGACAGAGGACAGCAGAGCTGGTGGGGGGATGTGTTGGGAGGCTGGGATGTGTTGGGAGGCTGGAACTTTATCTGGGGGCTGCAGTAAGGACTCTGGATTTCATCTGGGCGAGAAGGTATCCCTGGGGACTTGGAGCACAGGGGTATGTCGCCTAACCTACCTCCCTGGCCCCATGGAGAGCAGGCTGGTCAGTGCTGTCCAGCAAGATGCTCTGCAGTTCCTTTTCCCAAGTGGGAAGAGCTGCTGCATTTTTATGTCAGAAAGTTGGGGGACATGTTGCCCCCACCAGCTGAGATGCCGGCTTTAGGAAAACACTGGTCAGCAGGCTGGGCTCGGGTTGAGCTGCTGGGCAGGGCAGTCGTGGTTCTGCGGGACATTTGAAATGTCAGGTCAGATGAAATAAGAAGGTCATTGTCCAGTCACACCGTCACAGGGGTGGTGGAGGCGGTCAGTGTGGTCCGCACCGGAAGTTAGGGATGGCGTCGGCCACGTGAACTCAGCCTGCTGCTTCCATTGCCCCTTGCAGTTTGTGCACGAGAAGGAGATCATGGCAGAGGACGACCAGGTGTTTCTCATGAAGCTACAGGTAGGACGTTACCGCCCAGGCTGCCTGGTGGGACTGACTCTCTAAAGACTGTCTCCTGCCCAGATGTGAGCACCTGTTCTTCTGAAACTCTGCTGGCCTATCACAGGCTGGGGTGGGGTGGAGGGTGCTTTCAAAACTAAGGTGCATATGGATGGACAGCTAGGCCGAGTGTGTGTCTATAACAATACAATACACACTACCTGTGTCTAACAGCCAGGCCGAGTGTGTGTCTGTAACAATAACAATGGACGCTACCTGTGTCTAACAGCCAGGCTGTGTATGTGTCTGTAAAATAACAATACACACTACCTGTGTCTAACAGCCCGGCTGAGTGTGTGTCTGTAAAATAATAATGCACGCTACCTGTGTCTAACAGCCAGGCTGTGTATGTGTCTGTAAAATAACAATACACACTACCTGTGTCTAACAGCCCGGCTGAGTGTGTGTCTGTAACAATAACAATGGACGCTACCTGTGTCTAACAGCCAGGCTGTGTATGTGTCTGTAAAATAACAATACGCACTACCTGTGTCTAACAGCCAGGCCGAGTGTGTGTCTGTAACAATAACAATGGACGCTACCTGTGTCTAACAGCCCGGCTGAGTGTGTGTCTGTAAAATAACAATACACCCCACCCATGTCTAAACTAAGATTCTTTTTTTTTCCTCCCCAGTCACTTTTAGCGAAACAGCCACCGACTGCCGCTGGAAGGCCCGTGGTCAGTATTACAGGATCGAGGAAAATGACTGTCGATCTCACACACACAGTCTCCCTCCCCGCCCCTCTTTGCCTGTCTGTGCGCTCTTCAGCATAAACGGAAACTCAGAGTATTGTGGATTGTGAAGTTTTAAGGAGAAACTATTCTTTTTAGACATTTAAATATGTAAAGCTCTTTTGGGCTGGAGAAGTGGCTCAGGGGTTAAGCCTCTGCCTTGCAGGCGGAAGGTCCTGAGTTCAGATCCTAGACCCCACGTATAGACGCCGGAGGAAACGGGGCGACGGCCTGCGTTTCTGGTCCTGGTAGGGCGGAGCCTGTGAATCCCGGGGCAGAGTAAACAAGAAGGAGGTGGAGGCGTCCATGGTGGCTCCCGAATTTTCCCATGGTTCTACACACACACATATATACACTCACATACATACACGCTCACACACGCATACACGCACAATTGAATAAAATAATAAAAAAAATTAAAAAAAAAGCTCTTTTGTAGCACTGATTATATACAAGCTACTGGCCTGAGTTGTTACACGTGTTCTTTCACAAAGTTGGGGGGCAGCCCTCACGGGGGCCTGACAGGACACTGTGGCCTGCGGTCAGACAGCCGCTCCGTACAGGTGGAAACCAGTTCCTCTCCCAAGCTGGTGTCCAAAGCACACCGCGCTGTATCCGCACTTTTCCACTAAAGGAAAGACCGGGATGTCCGCGGGTTGTGTGTAAATACTGACCTGTATTTTTGGTTTTTTGCATTTATTTTATTCTGAATTTATTCCCGGGCCATAAGTTTTTATTTTAGTTTCTTCTGGGATGTCTTTTTCTTCTGTGCAACCTGTGGCTTAGGAGCCACGCGTTCCTCTCCCGTGAGGATCAGCTCCATGCGGCATGTGGCAGGGGAGCTCAAGGGTGGGCTAACCCGCCCTGAGCTCTGTAAGGTCTGCGGCATGTCTTGGGGGGCCTTGTCCACCTGGATGTTCAATGCCTGGAGAGTCTACAGCCAAACCTTCAGTTCAGCGTTGCTCTCTGCGTTTTTAAGCTCGTGCAGCACAACCTGGCACTCTTCAGGCCACCGAGCCTGTGTCCGGCCGCACGGCGTGGCTGGGTCACCTGCCGACTCCACCATTGGACGGCTGGATCTGCTCACATTGCTTCTGAAAGTGCCATCTTTCAGGTCCTTGGGGGCTTTCTGGACATGCACACCCATGGTGGCCTGGCAGTTTCACGTGTCTTGAAGCGAACATGTAGATTTGAAGCTCTCGATGTGCATGATTTGTAGGGTCTCTGGGTCGAGAGAGTAGCGACCACTTTCACACCTGTCCTTGGGTCTGGGAGAACTCACCAGACCACCTGGTTGTAATATTTGTGCTCTTCCTGTCTGCACCTAGGATGCGTCGCCAAGGGTCCCCGGAGGCTCCCCTCGAACGCCAAGCCGGTCTGTGTCATCCAGCGTGGCCAGCGTGTCGCCCATCCCCGCCGGCTCCAAGAAGATCGATCCAAACATGAAAGGTAGCTCCGGTGCCGCTCGTTGTCTGCCTTGAATCCCGCCTCTGCCGCCTGCCGCCTTATCCAAGGGGCAGACAGTGATCCTAAGCAGATCATCCCGCTCTGCAGGGCGCCCAGCGGGTCGCCACGTGCAGATAGTTTATGTGTCATGCATCTGTCCTCGAGGGAGGGCAGGGGAGAGAGCACAAACATGGCGCCGCCCACGGGCGGAGCTCCAGGACAGCTTTGGAAGGCAGATCTCTCCTACCGCGTGGGTCTCTGTGGAGCCAACTTGGTTTACTAGATTTGCGGGAGGCGTCTTACCCTCCCAGCGACCTTGCCTGGTACAAGTCTTATTGAATCATTCTCCTATGATAGGCATTGAAGAAGTTCGTTTTCATAGTGTCACAGTGATCTGCAGTGAACAAAAGTGTATGCATGGCAGTTACTCCTGCAGGGATATTGTTATGCCTTTTGAGGTGTTTCTGTCGGATTAAGGAGTTTCACGTTTGCTGTAGAGTTAGGATGTGTAGCTCAGCCTGCGTATCCTCCCCACCTCTGGGTGGCAAGAGAGTAGTGGGCTAAACGTAAGAGCCCCGTGCCAGGCAGCGCTCAGCATGCCAGGCAGCACTCACCATGCCAGGCAGCACTCACCATGCCAGGCAGCACTCACCATGCCAGGCAGCGCTCACCATGCCAGGTGGGTGCTAAGCACTGTGTGACACTTCCGGCCCACTCTTCTCACTTCGAGAAGGTCTCGCTGCACTCCAGGGTGGCCGCGAGCTCTCGGTGCCCCAGGCTGGCCTCGAGGCTGGGTCCTGCCACCTCAGCGTCCAGCCTGCCTGGTATTGTAGCGTACCACCTGTCTATTTCCAGTCCTGGGAGTATCTGGCCGGGTCACCAAGGTGGCCGTTGTCGTTTTCTTTACTTTATGTGAAAGGAATGTGTCCACAGCTCAGACACCAGCCTGTCCGTGTCTCTGCTTTTCTTAGGCAGCGCACGTCCGGTCTTTGCTCTGGAGAGTCATTGTTTTTCTAGAACTGGGCCGCTGTAATGTAAGGCAAATATAGTTCTAAAAGTCCCCTTTTAAAGGGAGAGATATATCAGCATCCGACATGTTTATTAAAATGCTTTAGACGCTTTAAGAGTGACATCCTGGTGATGCTGGGTGGGTCAGCAGGTAGCACTTGCCACACCAGCCTGATGGCTTCAGATTAATTCCCAGGAGCCATGTTACAATGGAAGGAGAGAGCCAACCCCACAAACTTGCTCTCTGGCCTCTACGGGCTCTGAGACGTAGGTGAGCACCCCCCCACCCCCACACTAATCATTTTTAAATTAGGAAATATTCCGATTGTCTTATGTGTGAGCGATGTAAGTATGAGTTGTTTGCCCAGCTTCAAAGACTGGCTGCACTGGAATTTGGGGCATAAAGCTCTCAAAATTTAATTCCGTCCTGGTCCTGTGTGTGACTGCTGTGGTAACTGACAGAGAAACCCGGTGCTTTAAGTGAAAGGCTGTGTGTCTGTCCACAGCTGGGGCCACAAGCGAAGGTGTGCTGGCCAACTTCTTCAACAGCTTGCTGAGTAAGAAGACCGGCTCTCCCGGCGGCCCCGGGGCTGGTGGCAGCCCTGGAGGCGGGGCTGGAGCGGGGAGCAGCGCTTTGCCGCCATCTGCCAAAAAGTCAGGTACACTTGCCTGGGGCGGGCACTTGGCTCTGAACAGCTTGCTGGGTGGCATTTACGGAAGCTCATTTGCTTAAACCTGCAGTACTGTGGGTTTAGAATTTTCAGAATTGTAGAAACTCAGAAATTGTAGAAGCATTTCTCAAAATGCTTCACACCTTCCACCTCTCCTGGTTCACCTGGTGGGCACGAGTGTGTCAAGGCCCAGCCGCCAGAGTCCAGTGTTTTGAGGCACTTCTGGGTTGCACTTCCTGTCAGGGCTTCTTTTTTCTTGCCGAGTAATATTCCCCCTGTGGGCGTGCCACATTCTGTCTGTTGGGTGGACAGGATTGTTTCTACGGTGTGGCCCCCAATGCTGCTGTGAACAGTTTTACGTACACTCAGGTTTCAGGTTCTGCGGGTGCTGGGGGGGGTCCCCCTCTCTCATCCGTGCTGTTTTCTATTCTGCTCCCACTGTCCCGTGCCACGGGTTCCCTTCAGTTCAGCCTAAAATGAGGGAGTGTGTTTTTGAAGGATGTTTATTTCATTTAGTAGGCTGTATGACTTTTTTTTTTTTCTTTTTTGGGGGGGTTATTGTGGACATAGAGCCTCAAACTCACTCTGGCTGCCCTTTGTTGGCCCCTTCCCCAAGTGCCGGGGCCACAGGCCTGAGCCCCGCCCCGGCTCTGTCTCACCTTCTCTCTCTCCCCCCCTCTCCATCCCCACTCTTTCTGTCTTGATTTGAGATTGACCCTTGCCATTGTGGACCAGGCTGGCCTTGAACCCACAGTGACCCCGCCTCAGCCTCTCCTGTGATGGCAGAGTGAGCCCTGGCTTGGGGGGCTGCACAGACTTCCCAACAGCATGGAGTGTGGGAAGGAGAGGTGCGCGCCTTGCCTCCGCCTAAGTCTCCTTCCTCTGAAACTCCCCCGCAGGCCAGAAGCCTGTCCTGTCCGACGTTCACGCAGAGCTTGACAGAATCACACGGAAACCCACGACACCTACGTCTCCCACGGAAGGAGAAGCATCTTGAAGATAAAGCCATTGGTTCAGTTTCCCGGGATAATGTAAACTCGCCTCTGCCTTTTCCTTCCAAGTTGGAATTAAGGAGCTGGAGTGCTTTTCAGACGAAGTTCATGTCTTTTTTTTTTTTGGTGGCTGCCCATTTTTTATAAAGGAGCTATACAGAACAAAAGCTGTTCTACGTTATGTAGAATTAGTGTTTGCCTAAGGAAATACCTTTGGATTTTGGATTTCTCACAATTCGTACCCTGAAACAGAACCATTTGGTGGTGTTCAAAGGGGGTGTGAGCCCCACAGGAGGGTTGGGGGATGGGGGAGGGCAGAAAACAGGTCATTTGGGCAGTTGATTGACTTGGAATCCTAAGCGCATTTTAGGTAAGACTATTAAAATCATTCTCAAAGATGCCGTGTGTTTTGCTGAAAAAAACCAAAATGAAACAATCAATTTGTCAGATTTTGCACACCAATAGGAGCCTAGCAGTCCCAAGGGACGTGCAGAGGAAATTGGCACATGGTGGTCTATGTGCCAGTCATTGCGTCTGTGGGTGGTCTGCAAGCTGACGTCAGAATGACTCAGAATTATTGTCCAAGATGTCCAGCCAAGAAGGGAAGGAAGCACGCTGCCTCCAAGTGTACAAGAGAAATGCAGAGGTTATAAAAATGTAAAGAGATGACCGTCTTGATTTGTCTATACATATATATATATATGGCTCTGCCTTAATACACTTCTTTTTTGTTTGTGACTTTCAACTGTAATCAGTTAATAAAGTATTTATTCTCTGCATTCAGGTTCAAATAACTTGTTACCTCTTCTTATACTTGAAGTTGGCTTTCAGCTAAAGAATACAGCGTGTCAGTAATCGAAAATGGTTGATTTCACTGTTGCATTCTGGTCTTTCTCAGAGACAAGTGAGCAGGAGAAAGCTATCATTTCCCTTAGTTTGGAATTCCCCTTGTCAACACACTCTGCCCCCAGGTGAGCGGAAGGATCATGTCACCTGCTGTCATTCTGGCTGGTAAGAAATGGCGCCCTTACTGCAAGGAAAGAGCTGGGTTTTGGGTTTTTGGCGGTTTTTTTGAGATGGGATCCCTCTATAGCTCATTCTAGCCTTGCACTTGAGATTCTTTGGCCTCAGCCTCCTGAGTGTGGGGATCACAGGCATTGCCCCCCCACCCCCAGCAGCATGAAGCTACTTTAGAGGTTGGCAAATATCCTCAAATAAGAGCAGATGAGAACACCTGTCATTAGCTCCTCCTGTTCAACGCTTGGTTTTCAATGCTTTTTTTTGCATGTCCGTAACAACACAGTGAGTCCTTTATTGACATTTAGTTCTAACACCTCCACATTGTAGGGCTGGAGGGATGGACTCAGGGATTAAGCCTCTGCCGCACAAACAGAAGGATCTGAGTTTGGATCCCACTAATCCCACGTAAAAATGTCCAGTGGAAAATGGCAGAGGCCTGCACCCCCTCTCCCCAACAAAAGGAGCTAAAGAATCCTGGATGACCCTTGGGCCTGCACAGGCGTGTGCACACACAGTGCCCTCCGATGTACACACCGGCAAAAGAGAAGCGGAAAACATCCCCCCATGTGACCCACTGAGTCACTCAGGTGGGTTGAAGAGCAATGGTCAAGGCCTGGCCCAGCTGGAATCCGAGCGTATCTCCCAACCCCCATGTCCTCCACACTTGCTCCCCAACTGCAGAAATAGGTCACTAGGCATGAGGTTTCCTTCCAAAATTAGACCCCCCCTGCTTCCAGCCTTGCTCCCTGCCAGCATCTGCCACGAGCTTCCGTGAGGGCCCAGTGGGCTCGTGCAACTCAGAACTGAACCTGGAGCCCAAAGTGAGCTGGGAAATGCCCATGCTTTGGAATGTAGTGCCCCCGATGTCCCGGTGCCTCGGAAAGGTCAGAGGGAGGCGTTTAGGAAGAAATGAGTGGATCGATGAGGTTCCAGCCAGGTTCAGCCCCTGTGTCTATGCCCTGAAACTAAGTGGGATGTAAGGCTGAGAGTTTTGACCGCCACTCTGCCATGCGCCAGCAGGCAATTTATTTGCGGGAAGGAACACGTGCTGTGATGCACAGTGAGACCAGAGACCGCTTTGGGGGTCTGTGTTCTCCTTACACCGGAGAATTTCCTGGTGTCACTCGGGCACGATCTACATGTGGGCGCCTTGTTTACAGACCTATGGGGCCAGAACAGTTTGATCCCTTACAAAGGAGGAAGCTTCTGGAAGGGAGAAGATGGGGTCCTGTTTGGAGTTGGGATCTGACCCAGCTACCTACCTTATTACCTGGTAACCATGGGGCAGGAATCCTTGTCTCAAGTGCCAGAACTAGACAGAATCACATGGGAACCAATTTGTTTTTTCCTACACCTAACTCCACCACAGGAAGAAAACACATAAAAAGATACACATGGCAAAGGGGCTGTGACAAAGCTCAGCCTGTCACCTGCCACCAAAGCCTGAGGATCTGAGTTCAGTCCCCAGACGCGGTCACCCTTGGTTAATTAAAATGCCAATGGAGTACTTTTCTTTCCCTGATACTCTTAGGACTTAACTGCCATAGTTAACTCGATTTAACCAATGGGCGCTCTCGGCGTTCATTGGCCTTCGTGGCCCTCTGCTGGCACAAACCAGGTGTGGCGGGTGGGGGTGCCAACGGCCTGAGTTCTTCACTTTCATCCCTGGATCTCTGGTCCAAGGGTCCTAACGGGCTTCTTTGGAGATATAACATCACCGCTCATGGACGACACGAGAGTGGAGCACATGCTGGCGTGCAGAAGGCTCTGAATTCCAATCACAGTACTTTTCATAAAACAAAACAGGCTGGGCACGGCGGCGCCCACCTGTCATCGCAGCGCCCGGAGGTTGAGACAGAACTGCAGCGGATGAGGTCAGTCTGGGCTACAAAGTGAATTCCAGGTCAGTCTGGACGTGCTAGACCTCGTCTCAAAAGATCAAAGTCCAAATCAACCCAGAGAGAACAACAGAAACCCCCAAGTCCGCGGGAAAGCGCGGAGCTCCCGCCGCGAGAGCCAGGGCGCCAAGAGTTCACAGGAGACTTGCAGGCGGAGGGGGCGTGGCGATTGGCAGGCCCGCGAGGGGCGTGGTCAGAACGGGGGCGTGCCGAACGAAAGTCGAGGAAGGGGCGTGGTCCACGCGTGGAGGGGCGGGTCTTGGGGCGTGGCGAGCGGAGGTGTGAGGTGGGCGTGGTGGGACCAGGGGGCGTGGCCACGAGGGGCGGGGCGGCAGCGAGGGCGGGGCGGAGGCCCTCGGAAGCGGGGGCGGAGGCCCAGGAAGTGACGCCCCCCGGCGGCGCTGCGGGGCCCGGTGCGCGGCGGGCGGGGCGACGGGCGCAGGTCCGCGGCGGCGATGGAGAACGGAGCGGTGTACAGCCCCACCACGGAGGAGGACCCGGGCCCGGGCCGGGGCGCGCGCGGCGGCCTGGCCGCCTGCTTCTTCCCGGGCCGGCTGCCCTGGCCCCGGCGCCTGGTCAAGGGCTCGCAGCTGGTGAGTCGGCGGGCTCGGGGGCCCCGGGGGGCGCGGGGGCGGCTGCCTCCTCACCCCAGATCCTTCCTTCTCCCCTTGCGCCCCGACGGGGGCGTTGCCCCGCGTCCCCCAGGGCGTCCCGGAGCCCGCGATCGGGGAGCAGCGCCGGGCCGAGGCCCCCCCGCCGCCGCCGGGACGTGCCTTGCTCGCAGCCCGCGCGGCGACCTTCCTCCCCGCGCCCCCTCATCCCCGCGCCCCTCATCCCCGCGCCCCTCATCCCCGCGCCCCTCATCCCCGCGGTGGGCTCCGTTCGTCTTCTCTGGCTTTGCAAGTTTTCCTGGTCCTACGACAGCTCTCACCTGTTGGCGCGTCTTGGGTGAGGTCGCGGTGACAGAGTCCCAGGCCGGCTTCTGGGGTCTTGGCGAGGGTGACCCGACTAGCACGTCGTAGGCTCTTCCTGCCTTACGGGACTCGGGGTTCATCTCGCGCGGTTAAAGACCATAAACGTATCAGTGGACGTACGAAAGCATCGCAAAGATTTCAGTGTTAAATCGCCGCTTCTTTACCCCTCGGGGAACTGTGGCAGTCGCTGATGAATATTATTTTCTTTAAGGGGACCTTTCAGAAAAAACTAAGAATGCCTGGAGAGTGTGCGTGTGCGTGCGTGTGTGCGTGTGTTGTGTGTGTGTGTGTGTGCGCGCGTCTCATGTAAAAACAGGCTTTTGGTTTCCTTGGAAAGAACTTAAATTCTTGCAGCTCAGATAACCAGAACTTACATTCTTGGAACTGCCCTGACCTACTTTTTACTGACTGGCACCACTTACTGTTTCCCAAATGATAGTAGTAGCTCGGGGTGATTGGGAAACTGCAGGCACTTGAGCAAGTGTGTGTGTGTGTGTGTGTGTCTGTGTGTGTGTGTCTGTGTGTGTGTGTCTGTGTGTGTGTGTGTGTGTGTGTGTGTGTGTGTGTCTGTGTGTGTGTGTCTGTGTGTGTGTGTGTGTGTGTGTGTCCCAACAGATCCACCCTGTCTGCTCCCCGCCCCTTGCTTCTAGGAATTCGACAGTAAGTTCCTGCAGGGTCTTAGGTTCCCAACACATGGTTGCTGCTTCGCAGAGAGCTTTCTTTTCTTTTTTCCTCCTTCCTTTCTTCTCCTCCCCCACTCTCAGTTTTGTTTCGTATTCCAGTCTAGCCTGGATTTCCCTGCAAATAAAAATAGATGTTTCTTTTTAAAAAAAATTTTATTATCATTTTGTATTTCCACACGTGCAATCAAGGTTAAATAATTTTGATACATGCTGTAGCATGTATCCTTAAAAAAGGTATGCTGGGCTAGCTGAAGGTCATGACTAGCCACCACACATCACTTCCACTAGATGGATGGCTCTCTACAGTAAAGCAGCACATATGTATTCATTAGAGAGACACTCAGCGTATATTGTCAAAGTTGCAAAGAGTTGCTATTTTAACTTTATGCTAGTATATAAAAGAGCTGGATGTTTAGTGAGTATACATATGAGTTGTGTTTCTGTGGATGCATGAGTAATACTAATTTTTAGAATAGAGAATGGCTGTTCAGAGTTAGTCATCTGTATTGGCCTGCTGCCCATGAAGTCTCTTACTTTCAGTTGCTTTTAACTTTCCTTTCTGGTCCAGAGTGAAACAGCAAAAGTAAAATTGCTCCTTATTTCATTGTCCTTTACTAAACTGTAGTTTTAGAGCTTCAGAATCGAAGGCAGTCACAAGGCGTGCTGGAAGCCTCGTCCCTTGGCACCCAGGGGTCACTGGGTCGTGGAACAGTGACTGGACTGTACCGGTTTATTCTCCTTCGTGCTGAGGAGTATTTGATAGACTGGAAGCTGGGGTCTCTCCCCAAAGTTACTTGTTTATGGGGAACTTGTCATGTTACAGATGTGCTTCTTAGCATGGAGTTTTAAGCCCCCCCCACGCTGCCTTTTTAAAGTTCTGTGTTGTCTGTGTTAATAACATCTGACCTATTCCAGTAACAGCCTCACCCAGAAAGCCCCCGGGAGTTATAGGTGAGATCTTTGCTTTCACTTGATCTCTGCTTTAGATAGTCTGTCTTTAGTTGATGTATTTTTAATTCTGAACAGCTATGTAGAGAAACCTGTGACCAGGAGAGTAGGCACAGTGTTTGACCCAGGAACCTTCAACCCTTGTGAAATTGTTTTGGAAGTGTTCGTTTATGGGTTTGGTTTTGTTATTCTGGGCCTGTAAGTTTTAACAGATTTTCAAAAAACCCCAAGAGAAAGGAAGCCTGCTGTCAATCATTGATCGTGGGGACTGCCCTCGTGGGAGGGGGAGAGGTTGGATCACCTCCAAGTTGTTTCCGCCCTTAAGAGTTTTTTTTCCCCAACTCTGAGGACTGTGTGTGTTGGACTTCCGGTTACAAAGCTAAATAGCAAAGGGGTTTGGGAGAAACCTGCTCCCCAGGAGATAAGAGAGAAAGGCCCCAGAGCCTCTCAGGCCCTTGGAGTTTGGGGCAGCACATGCTGGTCAGATCCGTCTGCTCTGAATTTGATGAAAGGCTTTTCCAAAATACAAGCAACTGTCTAGAACACAAGTGCGTGTCTCGTCTCACGAGGGGAAGTCAGCGTGAGGTGCCCTGGAAGCTTCAGTTTTATGCAGTGAATTTTTGGGTGATTCTTCCCGTAGATTTGTCCTTATGCTCCTCTTATTCATTATTTATTCATGTTTATTGATGGGGTTTATTCAGGTCTGTACGAGTTTTTTTTTTCTTTTGTGTGTATGTGTGTGTGTGATAAGTGGAAGAGGAAACATGAATGTGTGTGCCTATGGAGATTAAGGGTTATTTCGGGAATCATCATGGATCGCTCAACTTCCTTATTGCTTTGCTCTGGGGTTTCCCCAGGCTCTGCCTTCTACGGCTGGAATTACAAGCTGCCAACATTTCTACCAGGTGTTTTTATGTAGGATCTGGGATCTGAACTCAGGTGCTTCTGCTTGTGAGGCAAAACCTTTAACTCACAAGCCATCTCTATAATCTTGTATGGTTTCTTTTAAGTAGAAATATAAATTCTGAGATTTTTTTTAAGAGATAATATATATGGTTGAAAAATATTCCTATTGGCTAGTGTAGTGTTCTGAAACTGAATCATTATCCAAAATGAATTCTTTTTTTTAAGATTTAAAATATTTATTTATTGAGCTATATATGAAGAGAGAGTACACATGCACTACATAGCACGTGGGTGAAGGTCAGATGCCACTTCTCAGAAGTCAGTTCTCTCCTCCCACCATATGGGTTTCTGGGGATCACACTCGTGTTTCCAAGTCTGTGAGCAGTCTCCTTAACCTGCTGAGCTATCTTGCAGACCCCCAAATTCATGTTTTTAATTTAAACCTCTTAAAAGCACGATAGTACCTAGGCACAGTAGTGCATTCATGTAATTCTAGCAAGTAGGAGATTGAGGCAGGTGGGTCTCGGTTCAGGGCTAGCCTAGGCTGTATGAAAAGTTTGAGGCCAACCTGGGGTATACAGGGAAACACTGTCTCCATAAGCAGAAGAAAGTTCACAGCATATAGACATTAAATGTATCTTCTCAATACCATTAAAGTCATAAAGACATTTTATAATCTACTCTCACAAATTCTCAGACTCCTGTATTATTTGCTTTATTTTACTTGAGGGAGCTGTTTTGTTGCAAGGGCAGCGATGGTATGTGGCCGGCTAATTAGCTTCTTGTTATGGTGCAGTGACCTTCTGGGGGTAGTTTTCCCTCAGCACCAAGCTCCAGGTTGTGCTTTGGTACTGGTTGAGTCCTGGCCGTACAATACCAGAACCACAATCGTTCTGCAAACAAGGAGTTTGCTTTGGGATTCACCAGATTTCAAATGCATCACATGAGAAATAATGTGTTCTGTAAATACCAAGGAGCAACTAGCTTAGAAGCAGGTCCTCAAACAGGTAGTCCTTCTATTATTTAAATGAGAAAACTGATACATGATAAGGTTCAAACGCTGGAGATTTTCCCTGGAGACAGGATCTCTCCCTAGCGGGCCCTAAAACTGCCTGTGGAGGCTAGTCTCCAACTCACAGCGGTCCTCCTGCCTCAGCCTTCCACGTGCTGAGATTACAGGCAGGTGGGGCCATACCCTCCGAGTTATGTGTGCTTTTCAAACTGTGTTTGCAGTAATGCATTTCTTCAAGTGCTGCTTTAAGTGATGCAGGAGTGGTACTGAGTAATTCTCAGGTGGTTTACGTCAGTCGCCAGTAAACTTGAGATGGGAAGCTGTCTCCTAGCTTTATATATGTCTAATGTTCCCTTCGTTGTATCTGGGTAGAATTTTGTCATTGGAAGCCACTTTGGGCAAACTTGAAGTTCGGTATTTAGCTTAGTATTCTTCACCCAGAGTTGTCAATATGAGCTCCTGCTGTTCATTTTTTAAAAATTTTTTTTTGTTTTTATTTATTTGAGATATTTAGAATAAGAGGGAGAAGGAGGAGAAAAATGCAGAGAGAGAGAGGGAGAGAGAGAGAGGAGAAAAATGCAGAGAGAGAGAGAGAGAGAGGGAGGAAGGAGGGAGGAAGAGGTAGAACTCAGAGGACAAGTTTTGGGAATCTTTTCTCTCCTTCCACCACGTGGGCTTCCAGGGATCGAACTCAGGTCTCCAACTCTGCACTCTTGTGCTTGTACCAGCTGAGCCATCTTGCCAGCCCCCTACTGTTCATTTTTGAAGACCGTTGAGTTGATTTGAAAAAGAGAGGGTGGGAGAGAACGGCCAGAGGGTGCAGGTGGAGGTTAGAAGACAGCTTGTGGGGTTCTGTCCTCTTCAACCACTGGGTTCCAGGGATTGAACTCAGGTGCCAGGCATGACGGCAAGCGCCTTCACCCGCCCAGCCATCTCCCGGCGGCTCCGGCATCCATCTCCCAATGCCAGCTGTTTTCTTGCCTCCTGTGGTTTCAGGCCCCACCTAGTCCAGTTTCCCATCATGGCCACACCCACGCCTGGCACATTTTCCTCCTAACTTAGGCGGGTTCCCTTGTGTCTTTGAACTCGCTGGGCAAGTTCTCATCCCCCTAGTTCCTTCTTCCTCTCTCCATCCATGTGTCTCTCCACCCTGGTTTAGGGCCTGTGGGCTGCCCATAATTCACCACCAGAGAGCTGAGGGGAGCAAGGAGTTTCTGTTCTTCGTTACGATTCTCGATTCTTGGTTACAGTTCTTAATCCAGCTTGCAGAGAGCGCTGAGGGAACTGGTTATACCGTAGCCACAGGGACGCTGAGAGAGGGGAAAACCTCGCTCCCCAGACAGCCAGTCTGTCCAAAGCGTGCTGAAGAATGCCAGCTTACTTACGGACCAGCTCCATCCTACCTACCTTCCCCGGAGACGTCCCACCCATCACGGGCGGGTCTTCCCACATCAGTCAATCTACAGGCTTGTTTAGGACTTCCCTCAACTACCAACTCCTCCGGAGCATGCTCGGAGCTCAGCCTTCAATTGTCAAGTTGACAACTGCACGTCCAACTAGCACAAATCCTGTATTTCCTCTCATCCTTCTCCAGCTTGCTGGATCTTTCCTCAAGATTTTCTGAGTTTAGTATGATGACAGTTCAATTGTGTGGTATAAAATACTGCTTTCTTGGCCCGGAGAGATGGCTTAAGGGTTAAGCCTCTGCCTTGTAAGCAGAAGGACCTGAGTTTGGATCCCAGATCCCACCTAAAAAAAAATGCCAGGCAGAAATGGTGGTGGCCTGCACATCTGGCTGTGGAAGGCAGAGCCTAGGCAATCCCAGCTTCCCAGCGGGAAGCAAAAAGGAGATAGAAGCAATCCAGGATGATTTGCAAAGTCACTCTTGGTCCTCCACAGGGACACACAGTGCCCTCTGATACACACACACACGCAGAGACATGATTAATTAATTTTAAAAAATTGCTTTCTTCCTGTTGTGTGCGTGGATGGCGTTGCTCTGTTGGCGCACACTCGACAGTAGTGAAGTGCGCTTTGCACTAGGGTAGTGCCCTTGGCAAGGAGGGATGGCAGGCAGGCAGGGATTCCATGCACGTGGCAACTTACAGTGCTAAGTTCTTGGCCTTTAAAACGGGGGGGGGGGGAGTAAGAACTAGTAGGTGTCCGTCCTAATTGTGTCCCCTGTGTTCTTCGGAGCGTGGCCCAAAGCCTGCCTCTTCATGCTGCCCGGAAGCTGGGGGTCAGCCGGAATGGCTCCTGCTAATCCACCCGGACCTGAGACTCACTGCTGTGGAGGTGGCGCTGTGTGTCCCACCGTGTGGCTCCACGGGCTGTGGGAACGGGGGTGACTCAGGGTAGCACCCCCAAAGCTCAGCCTGTGCTTGCCTTTTCTTGTCACTTACTTTCTTACATTGTTTCGTGTGCAAGCACATGTGTCCAGCTGTGTACACTGTGGAGGTCAGAAGACAACTCGTGGGAATTGGTTTTCTCCTTTAGCCTCGTGGCTTCTGGGGATCCGAGTCAGTCATCATGGCTCGTGGCAAGAGCCGCTATGCATCGAGTAATCCCACCTTGTCTCCTCCGCGATCGTTTTCCTGCAAACACGTTACACATATATTTAATATGTATTGGAGGGGGGAGGGAGAGAGAGCGCACAGCTGTGGGGGGGAGAAGAGGGAGAGAGAGAGAGCACAGCTGTGGGGGAGAAGGAAAGAGAGAGAGAGCACAGCTGTGGGGGGGGAGAAGAGAGAGAGAGCAGCAGCTGTGGGGGGGAGAAGAGAGAGAGAGAGAGTGCAGCTGTGGGGGAGAAGGAAAGAGAGAAAGAGCACAGCTCTGGGGGGGAGGAGAGAGAGAGAGAGAGCGCAGCTGTGGGGGAGGAAGGAAAGAGAGAGAGAGCACAGCTGTGGGGGGGGAAGAGAGAGAGAGAGAGCACAGCTGTGGGGGGGAAGAGATAGAGAGAGAGCACAGCTGTGGGGGAGAGGAAAGAGAGAGAGCACAGCTGTGGGGGGGAGAGAGAGAGAGAGAGAGCAGGCAGCGTGTGAGGGTGAAGAGAGAGAGAGAGCAGCGCAGCTGTGGGGGGGAAGAGAGAGAGAGAGAGAGAGAGCGCAGCTGTGGGGGAGAAGGAAAGAGAGAGAGAGAGAGCGCAGCTGTGGGGGAGAAGGAAAGAGAGAGAGAGCGCAGCTGTGGGGGAGAAGAGAGAGAGAGAGAGAGAGAGCGCAGCTGTGGGGGGGAGGAGAGAGAGAGAGAGAGAGCGCAGCTGTGGGGGAGAAGGAGAGCGCAGTCAGAAGCCGTCCTTTTCTTCCATCATGTGGCTTTGGGAACTGAACTTGGGTTGCCAGGTTTGCCAGCAGCACCTTCACCTGCTGAGCCATCTTCTGCCCCTCCCCCCCAATTTTCCCAGACGGGGTGTGTGTCATCCTGCTTGGCCCCCACCTTGCTTGTGGCTGAGGCTGGCCTGGAACCTCTGGTTTTCCTGCCGCCACCTCCCAGGTGCTGGCATTTTAGGGACATACCCCAAACTGGGATTTCAGGGGCACACACCACACTTTGTACATCTAGGTATGTTTACATATTTCTCTAAACACTTAAAAGTTGGACAAAGTCTCATAGAGTGGTAAAAATAAAACAAGTGGAATGTTAGACACAGCATTATGTTGTGTTGCCATCTTGACAATTCACATAGTAGTTGTGATCGGAGGAGGTGAAAGAAAAGCGTTTACACGGCGCCCTTCAGGATTCGCCTGGCGTCCCTTCATATCCCGGGTGTAAGGGTGAATGAATGCCTAGCTCGACGCCTGTCCGAGGGAGCTCGTTTGGGATGTGCAGGAAATGAGAGCAGCGGATCTGTTGTGTTTAGAGAAAAATCTTCTTCTGTGGGATGCGGAGGGTTCCCCAGAAGCTTAGGCACCGATTTAGATTTGACCTTTTCTGTTCACGTAGAGTGTGCACGTGCGATGGCGCGTGCGCGGGGAGGTCAGAGAAGGGCTTCTAGGGGTGGCTCTCCCTCCACCTCGCTGAGGCCCAGGGTCTTTCTTGTTTCTGCTGCTTTGCGCACACCTGGCTGACCCACGAACTTCTAGGGGTTCTCTTGCAGGAGTGTTGGGGTTCTGGATGGCACACCACGTCCAGATTGTGTCATCGGGCCGGAGGCAAGCGCTTTGCCCGTGAACCGTCTCACCAGCATCTGTTGACCTTTTATTTTGCGATGATGACCGAGTAGCCAGAAGTGTGAGAAATGTTTTGCTATTCTTATTTTCTTGAAACAAGGCCTCCTGCATCCGGGGCCTTGAGCTCCTGCTCCTCCCGCCTCCAGTGTTGGGGTCCCAAGCATCAGCACATGCAGTTATGTGGTGCCGGGGTCACACCCAGGCCTCTGCGTGCAAGCTCTCTGCTAACCGAGCTACAGCCCCAGACCCCAAAAGATTTTTAAGTCATTTTTATCTATCTATCCATCCATCCATCCATCCATCATCTATCATCTATCTATCTATCTATCTACCTAGTGTGTGTGTGTGTGTGTGTGTGTGTGTGTGTGTGTGTGTCAGAGGGCACCGTGTGTCCCTGTGGAGGACTAAGGGTGACTTAGGGAATCATCCTGGATTGCTTCCATCTCTTTTTGCTTCCTTCTGGGATTTCCCAGGCTCTACCCACCAGGGCCAGAAGTTCAGGCCATCGCCATTTTCCGTCTGGCATTTTTACATGGGATCTGGGATCTGAACTCAGGTTCTTTTGCTTGTGAGGCAGAGTCTTAACCCCTAAGCCATCTCTCCAGTCCTATCCCCCCCCATAAAAAGAGATTTTATACCAAGGTCCTGTGCGCTTTCTTGTGGAGGGGGGATATGAGGGGGATAGTTGTATGGAGTTTTTATCACATGTAGAACCTCCACAGTCACACTATAATCAAGATACACAACTGCATCGCAATACAATGCTTCCTTGTGTACTGTCCTTAAACATCCAACCTTCCCGCTTGCCTTTGGTCACCTCTAGTTTATTCTGCTATTCTGTGTGTGTATATATGTGTGTGTGTGTGTGTGTGTGTGTGTATGTATGTAGGTATGTGTGTGTGTGTTTCCATATACATGCATATATATGGAATATATATATGCATATATATTTTTCTATGTATATTTGTGTATACACACATATGTATATGTTTCCACATATATTTGTTTTCCATATATATGTGTATGTTTCCATGTATATATATATTTGTTTTCCATATACATGTTTATATGTTTGTTATTCTAGAAACTACTGTAAAGGGATTGGGAAGCTTAATGGTGGAGTGCTTTCCTAGTATATGCAAAACTGTGGGTTCAGTCCTGAGCATCACAAAAAAAGGGGAGAGAGAGAGAAAGGCAGGGAGAGAGAGAGAGAGAGGAACACACAGAGAGAGAGAGAGAGAGAGAGAGAGAGAGACAGAGAGAGAGAGAGAGAGAGAGAGAGAGAGACTACCAGCAGGAAGCCCGGGCTCCTTACTTTACTCTTGACCCGCCTGCCTGTGCTGAGGTCGCAGGTGTGCCCGCTGTGCCCAGCTGTCACCAGCCTTTCAAGGTTGGATTGTTCACTGTGTACAGGGCTGGCAGATGGTGCGTCTAGTCGGCACCTTCTGGTTGCTTAAATTTCCCCTGGTTTGGAATGTAGCTGCTGAACGCTACATTGTTTCTCATGTAGGCTGCATGGATACAGCTGTCTCAACACTGTATTGGTTAATCTCCCTCAAGCCTAAATTTTCCTTTGGTTTCTCTAGAAGTGCCCGGGGATCACGTCGCTGGCCACAGGGTGGCTGTGTGCTGAACTTCCCTACATGCCGTGACATTGCCGTGGGCTTCTTTGCAGAGCGCGGCTGTCGCGGCTGTGGGTTGCTGGTAGCTGGTGTAGTGTCTGGCGTGCCTGGTGTCTCCTCTGGCCTCGAGGTGGTGACGTGGCATTTCTGGGGCCGTCAGTCATTTTGGGAGTTTGGGCTTTCAGAGGAAACTTGGCCTTCACAGTAGCCGCCCAGTGCCCAGCGAACTTCCCTGTACTGTTCTGAGGCTGCCCAGCCCTGAGGGACAAGCTCTTCCTTGTCTGGTGTCAACACACCCAGCAAATTGGTTTCTGTGTCGCCGGCATAAGGCTCGCCTGACCTCACCCACGGGTCCTGCGTGGGGCAAGTCACCGGCTGTGACCTACTCCTGCCCACCTGAGAATTTCCTGCGGATATCTCCCCGGCATTCTCGTTCCTGAATTGTTCTTTCTCGGCCTGTCTTCCTGTGGAAACAGCTGCTGGTGCCCCCGCGCCCCCGGCCTGCTGCGCCTGTGACCCTTCCCCCGGCAAACTTTTCAAAGCCAGTCATTCCTCACCAGTGTGGATATAGGCTGTAATCCTTGGGGTGAGCTCACCCTTGGCTTGGCCGCCTCCCACACTTCAATTGTCACACCTCCCACTCAACTAATGTCATGCCTCTCCCTTAGCTTCAGACCTATTTGCCCCCTGATTACACCTCCACCCAACTGTTCTTCTGACCCCCCACCCCACGCATGCTCCCCCACATCCCACAAAGTCCTGTGGTTCAGACTGGTCTCAAACTCACTATGTACTGAGGGAGACCTTGAGCTTCTCACCTCCCGCCTGCACGTCCCAGTGCCGGGGGCCGGGGTGGGGGGCCGGGGGAGGACACATCGGATACTGGGGATGGGACCCAGCTCTTCTTTGTTCATGCTGGGCTACCAGGGACATCTGAGCTTGCAGAAGAAGGAAACCAGATCCCCATGGAGACCCCGGATGACAGTGCCACAGGGGGTTCCGTGTGGTTCCGGTGTCTGAGCTGGGTGAATCGGAGCCAACCGCTCGCTCTCTGTTGGCTTGCACAGTATCTGAGCCACCTCTCTCCCACAGCCTGCGTGGCCGGAAAAGACCCCCCCCTTGTTTTTTTCCTTAGACACTGTCTCATTATGTGGTTCAAGCTGGCCTTGAACTCTTGATTCTCCCATCCAGCTTCTGATGGCTGCGATTCCAGAGCTGTGTGCGGCGTACAGCCCCCAGCTCAGCAGGGCCCGGGCTCTCCTGCTTCCAGGGGTTCTCACAGGGTGTATTTCCCCCAGCCTATGACAGTGATTGCGTCGAGGCTACATTGAAATTGAGTGTGAAAGAAATTATTCTTTTTACAGTGTTAGCTGTATGTATAGATGTATTTTTTGAGATAGAATTTCACACTGTAGCCTAGCAGACTGGCCTGAAACTTGGGCCTTCGCATGTGTGTGTGTATCATATACATGTACATATGTGTGTGTATATCTTATATGTCCCACTAGGAATTCCCTCTGTTTTCCGCATCCTCAGGTCTTTCCATGGGCTTTTATAACCCCACCCCATCCCCTGCATTGACAGGGTGGTAGTGTGTGCATGCGCGCGTTTGTGCACGTGTGTGCACGTGTGCGTGCGCCTGTGTGTATGTGCCCATGTGTGTGCACGTGTGTGCATGTGTGCGTGCGCCCGTGTGTGTGCACGTGTGTGCGCCTGTGTGTATGTGCCCGTGTGTGCGCCCGTGCGTGTGTTTCCATGATCTTGTTCCCGAGGTCAGCAGAGGTGGGTTTGCTCTTGGAGGCTCTTGCGGCACTGCCAGGGCGGACCTGGAGCTTCCCTGGCGCTGGGCCTCCAGCGCTGGCCATCCCCGCGCTTGGGAATGCTGTGGTGGTCCCCGAGCACTGACGCCCGTGTCCCCGCAGCTGCTGTCCCTGCTGGCCTTCATCTGCGAAGAGGTGGTGTCCGAGTGCACGCTGTGCGGAGGCCTGTACTTCTTCGAGTTCGTGAGCTGCAGCGCCTTCCTCCTCAGCCTCCTCCTGCTGCTCGTGTACTGCACGCCCGTCTACGACAGGGTGGACGCGGGCAAGGTGAAGGCCTCGGTGAGTGGGCAGCGCCCTGCGCTGTCTCGGGCATGGGCAAGGTGAAGGCCTCGGTGAGTGGGCAGCGCCCTGCGCTGTCTCGGGCACAGCTTTATTGCTCCCCGCGGTTGCCGAGCGGCCCAGTTTCCATGGAGCGCGGGCTGGGGGGCGAGAGCGAGCTGGGTGACGGGCACAGGCTGCCAGCCGGGTAGTGCTGGCTGCTCACCTCATGCCCAGGAGACATGTTGCACAGTTGATGCCAGGCAGTTACAAAATAACGTTGAGGGGCTAGAGAGAGTGAGTCACTTGCCACCAGGGTCTCAGGCTGGGCAGGTGGCCCAGGGGTTAAAGTCTTTTCCTCCCAAACAGAAGGATCTGAATTCAGACCCCCACATGCCATGTAAAATGCTGGGTGGAAATGGCAGCTGCTTATAATTTCAGCCCTGGAAGATGGAGCCTGGAAACCCCAGAGCAGAGCAATAAGGAGGCAGAGCAATCCAGGATGATTCCTGATGTCTCCCTTGGGCCTCCACAGGCACACACACTCGAGTGCCCTCTTCTATACATGCCTGCACACACGTACAACTCATATCAAAACACATCCACATGGGCACACAGACGCGCGCATGCACGCGCGTGCGCAGGGTCTCACTGATTTACTTCAGGCTGGCCTTGAACTCTCGGTCCTCCTGACTCAGCCTCCCAAGTATTTGAATCACAGGCATATGTCACAACACCTGGCCTGGACTCTAAAGTCAAATAATCTACTTACCCAGAAGGGGGGGACACGTGTGCTGTAGAGTGCATGTCGTGTCAGAGACCCTCTGAGAAGTTGGATCTCTTCTTCCATCGAGTGGCTCTACGCTTGGGCTTGATCACCAGGCAGCACACACATCTCTGAACCTGCAGAGCCATTTCACTCGCCCAGCTTTACTTTAAAGACAAGAGGGAGCAGTATAAAAATGCAGTAAGATTCTGTTAAATCGACGAGAAATCCGCATGGGGTCACAGGTGATGATTATCCACTGGAGATACTCTTTCCGTTTTTTTCGCGGCTCCAGAATACATTCGTGTCTATACCTCTTTCTGTACCTCTTGAATGTAATGCTGTGGAGTCCAGTGCCTTTAATTAAAGGAACAAAGCGCGGGCTGAGATGGAGTCACTTGGTGGGGCGCTTGCCCGGCAGGCGAGCCGAGTAGTGTTCTGGGAGCAGCAGGTTGGAAGTCAAGGTCGTCCTTGGCTGCACAGTGAGTAAAGTCCTACTTGAAGGATTCTGGATATAATTCAGTGGTAGGAGTATTTTGCCTAGTATTGTTACCCTCAACAGTGAAAAAAAATAGAGACGGTTTCTTTAAAGTTCGTACTAAACAGTTATGAAATAACTTAGAGGAACTAGAGAGGGGCTCAGTGGGTAAAAAGCCACCTGCCCCTCAACCCGACATCCTGTGTTTGATGCCCAGAACCCACACGGTGGAAGGAGAGAACTGACCCCTGAAAGCAATCTTCAGATCTCCACACAGTGGCGCGCCCCTCCTCAGCTTTGGCAAGCGAGCACTTGCCAGCACATGCTGGTAGTCAGTGCACAGCTGGTGCTAGCCACTGGTGGTGGGTACCACGACCTGACACGGTACACCCCCTGTGAGTCGGGCAGAACCTTCTAGACGTAGCCAACTAGGCCTCAGAGCATTCACGGCACATGCCCCGGCTGCAGGCATCTCTGTGACAAGAGCCATTTGTTTGCCTTCAATCATTTCACTTGTTAATCTTTACTAGGGTGTTGTTTTTTTTTTGGAGATAGTGTCTGAAACATTTGAGGTGTCTTGGCTTTGAACTCACTGTGCAGTTGGGGATGACATTCAGTTCCAGATCTTTCTATCTCTACCTCCCAAGTGCTGGGATTACAGATGTGAATCACCACACTGTGTATACACGCACACACTCGTGCACACATACGTGCGCACAACCTTTCGAGAGACTTCACTGAAAGATGATCTTGTCATAGACCGATCTCAGTATTCCCAGCCTAAAGTGGGTTGTTTAATTGCCAGGCCCACTAAGAAGTGGGAGGGTCCCGTAGATAAGTTTAGGGTGTACAAAGAAAATGTAAGTCAGGCCAGTGAGAGGGCTCAGCAGGTAAAGTACTGACTCTCAGAGCCGGCGACCTGAGTTCGATCCCCAGAAGCCCACGTGGTGGAAGGAGAGAACTGACTTCTGAACCTCGTCCTCTGACCTCCACCCGTGGGCCATGGTGTGATTCTCTCCCATTCCCTCTTCCTCAAATAAATATTCTTTAAAAAGAAAAGATGTAAGCCATTGAAGATCTTTAAATCGAAAGTTAAAAACTGTGTTTGTCTCTGTGCAGGACTTTTACATTACTCTGGGAACAGGATGTGTATTTCTGTTGGCGTCTATCATTTTTGTTTCTACGCATGACCATACCTCAGCCGAAATTGCCGCAATTGTAAGTATTTGTATTTTTAACCGGAAAGTACTGGACAAGTTGTATGGTAGGGGAGGTAGTTTGTCATTTATTATTTTTAACATAATTTTGAATTGAAGACCTAAGAGTAAACGAGTGGGATGGCCTTAAAAACCCGGACCCCGTCCAGAATTTGAGTTTTGTGATGAAAAGTGAGTATGTTATTGCCAATGGAAGGAGCAAAATTGAACTTATCAGCATACAAATTGCTCCACTTTTTAGTTGTTTGAAATCACAGCTCTGTGTGTCAGACACTGATGTAGGTGTAACAGGCCCAGAGCAGTGGGCAGTGAACATCTGTCCACACAGCTGTCTGCATCCACTGGCTTAGTTTACATGTGCACACGCGCACACGCGCACACACGCACACACACGCACACGCGCACACACGCACACGCACACACATGCACACGCACATATATACATATACACACACCACACACATACACACACACATACACACACTAGACACACATACACACCACACACATATGCACACATACACACCACACACAGACACACATATGCACACAGACACACAGGCACATACATATACACACGCACACATACACACACTACACACATACGCACATAAACACACCACACACATGCACACATACACCACACACATATACATACACACACATATACACACGCACACATACACCATACACATATACACACACACCACACAAATGCACACAACCACACACATACACACACACATACACACACCACACACATACACAGACACACACACCACACACACACATACACACACACCACACAAATGCACACAGACACCACACACACATGTACACACATATACACACACCACACACATACACACACACACACACCACATACACACCACACATATGCACACAGACACACACATACACACACCACACACACATATGCACACAGACACACATGTATGCACGCACACAGACACATACATATACACACAGACACACACACCTCACACCCACGCACACAACGCGCACACAGGGAGCCCAGCTGCTGACCTCCTGCCATGAGATGGGGCCGCAGCGCGGTTTCTTGGCTTTCGAGACAGGATCTGTAATCTCACTCTGTAGCTTCAGGTGACCCTGATCTCGGGATCCTCCTGTCTCCCCTTCTCTGGGTGCTGTGGCGTTGAACGTGCGCCACCATGGCAGCTCAGGCAGAGTCTTCGGAGACAGTCTGTGCCTGCACGTCTCGACACTTCATAAACAGCAACAGACAGGCATAGTTTGTTTATTTAGTGTGTGTGTGTGTGTGTGTGTGTGTGTGTGTGTGTGTGTCCCTGTGGAAAACCAAGAGTAACTTTGGGAATCCTCCTGGATTGCTTCTACCTCCTTTTTGTGTCTCTCTGGGATTTCCCAGGCTCCGTCCACCAGGACCTGAAGTACAGGCCACCACCATTTCTGTCTGGCATTTTTCCATAGGATCTAGATCCGAACTCAAGACCTTCTGCTTTCAAGGCAGAGTCTTAACCTTTGAGCCTTCTCTCCAGCCTGAGGACAGTTTTTGAGGAAGTCAGTTTCCAGGTTTTAGCCTCTACATATAATTGTTCTTAAAACGAGCATGTGTGGGATTTTATCTCTGTCTGAAGAGTGTACTCACTTCTCTGGCATTTTGCCTTTTGCTCTGCTGTGGCCCCCTCTTTCCCCATCAAAATAGGAAAATCGAACTTGCTTGCCCAAAACCTTACTATTGTGTATTGCCTCGAGTTGTGAAATGACTGACTTTTGAATACAAAAAAGAACCAACTGAGCATCCAGCTTCTCTCTGAATGTTCTAAACTTTTTGCCGTTGTGTGCGTGACGCGTGCGTGGATGGGCGCATGCCGTGGTGCTGTGGAGGTCAGAGGACAGCTTCCTGGAGGGCTTTCAGGGATTGAACCAGGTCCCGGGCAAGTGCCTTTCTCGCCAGTCCTGTTTTCATCCCAATCCTTGGGTGAGTTTTTTGCTTTGTTTTTAGAATCTAGAGTGTTTTAGATTTTTAAAAGGCAATCCCATGTGCCTCCTGTGCTATGCAATGCCGGGGGCAGCATCTCAGTCCAGCGTTAGTATCTGTGAAGTAAAGTGTATGAACATCTGTAAGTAAAGACCAGATAGTCTTACTGGTATCAACGTTGGCGCCGTGGAAGCTGATTATGCAGTTCCCGAGCTTCGGAGCTCAGGGGTAACGGACTGCTGCAGTGTGAGCACCTACCAGCCAGGCGGGGGACCTACCAGCCAGGCGGGGGACCTACCAGCCAGGCGGGGGACCTACCAGCCAGGCGGGGGACCTACCAGCCAGGCGGGGGACCTACCAGCCAGGCGGGGGACCTACCAGCCAGGCGGGGGACCTACCAGCCAGGCGGGGGACCTACCAGCCAGGCGGGGGACCTACCAGCCAGGCGGGGGGACCTACCAGCCAGGCGGGGGACCTACCAGCCAGGCGGGGGACCTACCAGCCAGGCGGGGGACCTACCAGCCAGGCGGGGGACCTACCAGCCAGGCGGGGAACCTACAGCCAGGCGGGGACTACAGCCGGAGGGGGGACTACCAGCCAGGCGGGGGACCTACCAGCCAGGTGGGGGACCTACCAGCCAGGTGGGGGACGGGTCCTCTGGCCAGGCTGCGGCTTCCAAGGAGTGCTTTGTGTTTAACTGCTCTGCAGCCGCCATTAGCGATGTCAACCGGGAATGAGTTATTAAAACTCCTTTGCGTGTGCGCGCACGAGTGTGGGTGTGTGAGGGCATGCATGTGGAGCTCAGAGGACAACCTTGGCGGCTGTTATCCCTCAGGCCCCCACCTCATGTTTGGGAGTATAGGGCCTTGTTGGTCAGGGAACCCCGACCCCACGTGGCTCTCACCGTGGGGCCTGGGGGATTGAACTCAGGTCTGCATACTTGCGGGGCAGGTGCTTCACTGTTGAGCTGTTCAGCAGCCCTAGATGGATCTTTACAACAGCACTGGGAAAGGAAGACCCAAGAGACGGCCACAGAATGTTAGAAATCACAAAGGGACAAGCCGGGTGTGCTGGCACCTGCTGGCAGCCCCAGCATTCGGGAACTGGGGAAGGTGAGGAAGGAGGTCATGAGTTTGAATCCAGCCTGGGCTGCATGTTGGGTCTGTCTCACAAAGCCACTCTTGTGACCATTGCTCACTAAGGACTCGCTGCTGAGGAAGTGAAGGCTGGCCTCTGTCTCCTGGCAGTTCTCAGAATGGTTGGTTAGAGGAACGCAGGAGGAAGTGGCTTGAGGAAGAGGAAGTGGGCGGTGGCTTCCGTCCTGTGTCATGCAGTGTGGCAACTAACTGGAAATGCGTGTTAGGTAATTAGCAGAACTTCCACAATGGGACTTGTTTTTGGATTTTGTTTATTTTTTATGTGTGAATATAAGTGCCAGACCATGGGATATTTATTTGTGTGTGTGTGTGTGTGTGTGTGTGTGTGTGAGAGAGAGAGAGAGAGAGAGAGAGAGAGACTTCAGAAATCATCCTGGATTGTTCTACCTCTTTGTCGCCTTGGGGTTTCCCAGGCGGTGCTTTCCAGGGCTAGAAATGCTTGTCACTGCCATTTCTACCTGGCATTTAAAAAATTTATTTACTTATTTATTTAATTGTGTGTGTGTGTGTGTATCAGAGGGCTCTGTGTGTCTCTGTGGAGGACCAAGGGTGACTTGGGGAATCATCCTGGATTGCTTCTACCTCCTTCTTGCTTCGCTCTGGGATTTCCCAAGCTCTGCCCACCAGGGCCGGAAGTGCAGGCTGCCACCTGCACTGGCGTTTTTACATTGGATCTGGGATCTGAACTCAGGTCCTGTTTCGAGACAGAGGCTTCATCCCTGAACTCTCTAGGCCATGTTTGGATTTTAATAATTTCATCTCTTTTTCACCCAGACCAAACTGCCTAGTCTCGAATTTCTCTTACCACTGCTCTGTGGGCCCGTCTGGTCCTCGCTACAATCCTGCGTCCCTATCGTTTGTGTTTGTGCACGAGGAGGCCAGGGGACAGCATTAGGGGTCGTTCTTCAGGGTCAGCCACCTTTTTTTTTTTTTGGCAACGGGGTCTCTCACTGGCCCAAGCTCACCGAGTAGCTTAGCTAGCTGTCAGCAAGTCCTGGGGACCCTCCTGGCTCCCCCTCCCCATGATTGAGATCCCTGCCGCTGAGTCTGGATTTTTAGTGGGTTCTGGGGATCACCGGCCTTTGTTTCATGGACTGACACCTCCCCCGGGGCAGGACATGTGAGGCTGGGGTGCAGCGCGGTGACAGATCGGGGGTGCAGCGCAGTGGCAGATCGGGGGTGCAGCGCGGTGGCAGATCGGGGGTGCAGCGCGGTGGCAGATCGGGGGTGCAGCGCGGTGGCAGATCGGGGGTGCAGCGCGGTGGCAGATCGGGGTGCAGCGCGGTGCAGATCTGGGGGTGCAGCGCGGTGGCAGATGGGGGTGCAGCGCGGTGGCAGATCGGGGGTGCAGCGCGGTGGCAGATGGGGGTGCAGCGCGGTGGCAAGGGTTGTTTAGCATGCACTCGGCCCTGTCTTTGTCTCTAACAGCTCAGAACAAAGTGAAGACTGGACACTTGTGTTTTGTGGGACTCTGACAAACAACCATTTTTCTGGAAATTTCTTTGGAACCTTTCCATCTTCTGACGGCTTTATGTGTTTATTTTACTGTTAAGGAGCAGCGGGCGCAGAATGATGCTGCAGGTCGCATGCCGGGACACGTGGGATTCGTGTCCTTTCTGTCCCCTCTCCACCTCCTCACCGTCCTTCTCTCTCTTAGGCGTTCGGATTCATGGCGAGCGTGATGTTCCTGCTGGACTTCATCTTCATGGTGTGCGAGCGGCGGCAGGAGAACCAGCTGAGAAAACCCGAGAACACGGCCAGGGCCGAGGCCCTCACGGAGCCCCTGAACGCTTGAAGCCGGTGGGGTGTGGGGGGCGAGAGGGGCCCTGCCCAAGATGCCTGGGCGAGGCCGGAGGGTCGGCATGGTGCGGAGCAGCGTCCCCAGGGCTGGGCTGGGTGACAGCCGCGGAGCCATCCAGGGATTTCTCTCTCATTTGTTCTAACTGCTGCAGGAAGAGAGCAGAATGGTTGTTCTTCAGCCGCGAAGCTCTGCTCACAAATGGTTCCCTCGCTCTGTTCCAGGGCTTCCCTTAACCAGGCTTAGCTTCCAGATCATGCCTAGGTCATACATGTTGCCGCGTTACAGTCATCCAGTCAGAAACTTTTATTTTGGATTAATTTGTTCAGCTACTAGGTTTTTTGTTTTTGTTTTTGTTTTTTGGTTGTTGTTGTAGATTTATTGTGTATTTAGGAGGTGAATATTTAAGCTCTCTGTTTTCCTTAATATAGCACTTGGCTTTACCGTGTTGCTTTACCTCTTGGATGTTTGCTCTGAACTCTCGTGTGTCTTGGGAGCTGGGTGTTTAGTGTGTTGAGGTCAAGTCAAAAGAGAAGACAGTTATGTTCCAAGGACCAAAGAGGAGACGTCTCTTCCACTCGGTGGATCATGGCACGAGTAGGCTTGCCCACTGGGCACCTCGGCCGGGCGCTTGCTGGGCGCAGGCTGGATGCCCATGCGAACGCTGAGAGCAGATGATCCACGATGGCACGAGCCCTTCTCCGGCCAGGCGTGGGGCATCTCTTGAGCCAGGCTGCTTTGCAAAGCCCCCGCACCCCGGCTTTCTTCAGGAGTCCCCGACTGCGCCGCCTCTGGCCAAGGCGGGCCTCTGGTTCTCTTCCCCCCCTCTCCCTGCCGCTTGGCCGAGGTCACCCAAAAGTGTGGCACCGGGGCGTCAGGGCCCTTGTGGCTACTGGGGCATGGCCTGACCCTTTCCCTTCTGGGGAGACGCGTCTCTGGAGCCCCATCACATGGGTAACTGCTTGGCAGGAGGAAGGGGCCAGACCATTGTCCCGACTGCGTCCCCAAGACGTGGAAGGTTTGCCTGTTGCTGGCGGGACCCACAGATGGGGGGCTTGGGAGAAGACCTCTGGGTCAGGAGGGCGCTTCTTTTCCGCTCTGAGTTTCGGTCAAGGCGCCTTGTGTTCTGCGGAGGTTTCCCAGGCTCAGCTTCCTCTCGGACGGCGGCATCCTGCTTCCTTTGTAGTTTCCCATCTGCCATTGTGCGTGGACCACGGGGCCTCCGTGGGGCCAGTGGGGCTATCGTGGTTCTCAGACCCGGTGACCTGGGCAGAGGAGAGCCACCAACTCAGTGCCTCAGCCACGGGGGCAGGGCTGGGACGCCAGCGTTGGTCATCATGATGTCACCCTGCTCACCTGGGGGATGAGGAAGCCAGTCGTGGCTGCTCTGTGACCCCAGAGGAGACAGCAGGGCGTGGGGTGGGAGGGGAGGGTCTCCCAAGTCCCACTGTGCGGCGAGTCCCACTGTGCGGCCGGCGGTTGTAAAGTTTCACCCGAGCTCACATGTCACCGAGGCCCAGCGAGAAGTAACGGCAAATCATTTGGGCTCTCGCGGTAGCTTTCTGTTGCTCAGCCAATCAGCTCGTGGTCCTGGAGGCTTCAGGCTGTGGTCAGGTGGTCCTGTGGTCTGTGGTGGCAGGAGGCAAAAAGAGAAAGTGCGGAAGAGTCTGAAGTCTTTCAGTCCTGAGGGAGGCCAGAGCCAGCCACCTGCTAGGATCTGCCTCCCCACGTTTCTGCCACCTCCCACCTGGGCTACTGTGGGGCACACGCCTTTAACAGCTGGGCCTTCGGGCATTTCAGACCCAAACCGTAGTGCAGCTCGTGACTGGCGCCCAGTGAAGAGCGACAGACAGTCCCCGTCTGTCAGCCTGGAGCTTGCTGTAGATTACACTGTTTCGGGTGTGGGGAGGGCTCCTAGCAGCGCACTCCATCTTTCCATTTAGAACGGTCGCTCGGTCGGGTTTGGGCGCTTGTCTTGTTCTGGAAGGAAGTGGGAGGCAGAGACCCCTGTGGTCAGCCAGCTCGCAGAGAATGGGGACCAAAGGCTGCCGGGACCGAAGAAGACGGCATCAGCAGACTCAGGCCGAAGCAGTTGGCTGTGTGTCAGTAGCTCTGGCAAATTCGATTTGCTGCATTTTATACAGACAAATTGTTTAGAATGGTTCTTAAGATATACAAGGGGAATATACTTACAGAAATTTTATAATGATTCTACTTAAATTATGCTTTACTTGGGGACCAGGGAATGTATTTTTTGCATAGCTTATAGCAAATCACTTTTGTATCTATTAAATCCTGTGGACCTTTTTTATCTCTCTTAATGTCAAATTTTATAATCTCTTTTTTCAATAAATCCATTTAATTATAATCTATATACCATTATAGTTGTTTATCACAGAAACATGGTTTTCTTTATACCTCAATTTATATTGCTTTATCTTTGAGTAAACGTTTCATGGATAGAAATGGGTCAGTAAGACAGTATGTTCAGCAGAAAGGAAACAAGGCCGAGAGCCAAATGGTCTCGGCACATCCAGGCTGTCCGCACGAGTCACCTTGAATCCCTGCGCCGCAGTTTGCACAGCTCTCCTCCGTCTTTCCCAGACGTCTTTATCAGCATCTATCAGTTATGCATAACGGTTGTCGATATGATGTTTTCATGCATATATATTGTGGGTTTTGATCCTAATCACCTCAAAATGCCTTCATGTCTCCCCCCCTCTGGTCTTTGCCTCTTCCCTACCTGTCTCCCTTCTGCTTCATATCTTTTCTACGTGACCCACTGAGTGATTGGCATTGCTTGCTGGAGCACAAGCGTGGGGGAGGATTGCTTGCAGGAACACGGGCAACTGAAGAATGACTCCCCCCTCCCCCCACTCCCGCCCCTGCCCCCAGCAACCAGCCACCACCAGGAGCTCCTGGAACAAGGGCTGGGACAGGTCTGAATGGAGCTTGCCCTGTATTTGCGGGGCTGGCTGCGTAATCTCGTGGAGCGGCTCCGTGGAATCTCCGGCCAACGTGTGCAGGTAAGGGGCTAGAAAAGACGCAAACCCAGCTTTCTCCTGCGAGCTGCCCCTTGGTGGGATTAGAGAATACTCTCAAACAGCATTTTTGCCTTGTGTGGCAGCACAGCCCTGTGATCCCAGCACTCAGAAGGCTGAGGCAGGAGGATCGCCAGTTAGAGCTAGCCTAGCCTATATAGTAAGGCCTAGTCTCAAATGAATAAGTTAAATAAAAGTGTAACTAGCGAGTCACGTGTGAAGCGTTAGAGTGACAGACAGACCATCATAGAGACCAGTGCCAACCTGGCAACCAAGGCGCTGAGCTCAGCGCAGTTGTGAGAAATTAATAGTCGAGTAAGCGCTGAGCAGCCTGCAAGAGGTTGTGTAATTGATGGGAAGGCCCAGCCGTGGTGGGCGGGACTAGTCCCTAGACAGGTGCATAAGATGGAGGAAGCTGGGTGAGGAAGGTGGCATCCTTTGGTATACCTGGACAGACATGCTGGTCTGCCAAGTAAGGATTGCCCCTCTCTCAGCCATCCTGTGGATCTGTGAATGTGATGTAGACGGTTTCTTTGGCTACTGGAATCTCTTGCCAATCTAGACAAGGAACTGTAGCCAGACTATGGTAAGAAAATAAAACCCTTTGTTCCCCTTAAGCTATTTTGTCATGAGTTTATCAGCAACCATGCAGAGTAACTGCAACACAGACTAAGTGTCTTTTAAAAAATATTTGAGAGAAAGAAGGTGCGCACGTGCATGCAGGCCCATAGGTGGGCAGAAGCTGATTGTCTCCTTCCACTGTAGGGGCTTCGGGATGGGACTCAAGTTACCAG